>JADBHU010000080.1:0-77387 GCA_017140155.1 Fusarium devonianum | reverse complement strand
TGTGTATAAGCACCAGGCTGTTTGCCGCGTGGAGGCGCTTCCTAACGTAATACCCCCCCCCCCCACACATCAGACGGCGCAATATCTTCCCATGCTAACTCCCCCCGCCCCAGATACCCCATGCCCACTGTAGCTCTGCTCAGCGGCCACACCTTTGCGGGCGGCCTCATGCTCGCCACGGCGCACGACTACCGCCTCGCCCCGACCCCGCGCGGCTTCCTGTGCCTCAACGAGCTCGTCTTCGGCGCGCACCTCAAGCCCGCCATGTCCGCCCTCTTCCGCGTCAAGGTGAGCCCCACGACGTACCGCAGCCTCGTCCTCGAGGCGCGCCGCTTCTCCGGCGAGGAGGCCGTCCAGGCCGGCCTGGCGGACGGCGTGGCCCGGGGCGTCGAGGACCTGCTCGCCTTTGTCCGGGCCCGGGAGCTCGAGGGCAAGGCAAAGTCGGGCGTCTACGGGGCGCTCAAGAGGGAGATGTACTGCGGCCTGGTGGACTTTATGAAGAGCCCGGGCATGGAGGTGCATGAGAGGAGGTTTGAGGATGAGCAGGCCCAGGAGGATGAGAGGAAGGAGTTTGGAAAGGTTTGGTATGAGCAGTGGCTCAAAGATGACAAGGCCAAGGCCAAGCTATAGACAATAAGAAGTCATGATGCGGAAACGGATCATCTGGGCTTGTAAGTGCAAGTGATAAACACAACAGTCAGTCCATCATATCGGAGCCAGGCCCGCTATACCATAAATATGTCAATTCAGAAACGTTAGCGCCGCTATGCTTCAACTCCCCTGACGAACCATGCGTAAATGAATGACAGCTCGTCCAACGGGGTGGGTATCATGGCCCTCTGAGACGTAAAACTCCAAAACCTATTCCTATCCCTCGTCTAACCAATTCAATGCGCCCAACCTCTGGGCCTTTTCTCTCTTCTCACTTCTGACGATAAGCTCAAGTCTGTTCCTCGCTCGATTGTGTCTCGGCAACCGCGTCACTCTTTACATCCCCCTTTGAGGCCGTTGTCGACTTGCTTCTGCTCGAAGCCCCGTCACGCGCAGCCAGCATGTCCTTCTCGGCCTGAATTGCCTGCTCTCGTCGTTGTTCCACATCCTCCCGCCGGACAACTTTGCGCAGTGCTTCGCTTGCCTGAATGAGGCCGTCGATGCTGATGGCGTGCTCCGTCATCTGGTGGCCGATGTACGTGTAGACGCCTGCAGGAGTTTTCCGCTGCAGCAGGTTTCCCTCGTTGAGCTTGAGGAGCGCCAAAGCAACCTGGAAGAGAAACGTGCTGCCGTCGTTGGTGCAGAGGACCACGTCCCATACGCGAAACAAGGCCTCGGCACTCAAGCAGTCTGTAAAGACGGAGAGGAACCATTGGAATGTCAGGGCCTCTAGCTCGATGGAGAGGGAATCAAGGTGGGCAGACAACTTGGGCAGCACAGTTGATACATAACGTCGTAGCACCTGCTGATCCGCGCGTGAAGCAAGCAGCGAGTGATCATAGTATCCATGGGGCAGGATATTCTCAATGATCGACGTCAGAATCCAAAAGGCATCCTCAGCCGATGGCATGATGAGCAGCAAGTTGGCGGCTATGAGATTCATGCCCTGGCAGTATCCGACATCCCGGTTGCGTCGCGCATACGCCAGTAGCACCTCGTTTAGCTTCTTGACGCCCGGGCCTTTGCGGAAGAAGATGTTGTCTGTCAGGGTCCGATTGATGTCCATCTGAATCTGGCTAACAACGACCGCGTCGTCATCTTCGCCGTTCCGTGCTACCAAGTCTTCATAGTAACCAGGAACACGAAGAGTTGCTGCTCCTGAACATTCCGACCACACCTTGGCGCGAAAGGCGACGGGGATGCCGCCCAGCACCAAGTTCTTGAACTCGTTCCACTTGGCCCGTCCGACCTTGCCCTTGATGCCCAGCCCCGAGACTCCAATCATTTCACCGTCTGCAACTCGGGTCTCGGGCAGAATCATGGCAGGCTGCTCGTATCTCGCTTCAGCAGCCGATCGGGCGGCGGCAATGGCAGCATCGCCCTCACGCTTTCGCTCAGCTCGCACCTTGCGGAGGAAATCATTCCATCGCACTGTCTTTTCACGCTGGAATGAGTCGTGCACATCGCTAAGCTGCTGCAGCAGGAGTTTGACGGGTTCGTTGTCGTCTTTGGCGAGTGCGACTGCGAGTTCGGACTGAGACCCCTGTGAGGTTTCGCTATCCACGGCTGTTGTCGTGCTGGCAGACGGGACGAGGCCTGAGTCTGTAGACATGATGGCCGACTTTGTTGGCTCGACAGTTTCAGGCTCTGGTGTCTGGGCTCCCTCCATCACCTCCAGTGACGGTATCGCGATGCTTGGTGTGTGGCTGAGTAGCTCTGTAGGGAACGTTGCAATTTTTAGATAATCCTGCCACCTCTTCGGCTTGCCCTCCTCCGCGCCTCTCTCCTCCAGGCTGTTGGGGGTCTCTGGACGTTCCTCGCTTGACACACTCCGTTTGGGGCTGGGGAGATCATCGAGCGAATTGGGAGAGATCCCAGTGCGGCCATTGTGCAACATCTCGGTCCGGCTGCCTTTGCGCAGGTGCCGGGCCATTTGCGCCGCCTCACGCTGTCGCTTCTTTCTCCGTTGATCATAGATGAAGCCGAATTGATCCGTCAGGTACTCGCTGTTAGGGAAGTTGTTGTAAATGTGCGTGAGGGTTGGTGGCTGCGACTCAGGCGACCGGATGTCGTCCAGTTCAACGGGACCGTAGCTTTCTTGACGAGTAGAAATGTTGTTTGGGGGACTTCCTCGCATCATGTCCCATGCTTCCGGCACTTGGCCTCTCGGCGGCCCCTGAGCAGAGGGGGTAACGGTCGCCCTGCGCATCGCCATCAACGCCTTGGGGCCACCAGCAACCGACACTGCTCGAGATTGACCGGTCCGGTTACTCGTGATGGAAGCAGCTCTGAGGGATTCAGACTTGGCGGAAGTGCTCGTGGCGCGGCCGCGAGTCTCCGCGTCTCGAGTGCTGATGGCACCACCAGCTACCAACCGCAGCGCCATGCTCGCCAACGAAGAGGACGCCTTGCGCTCTCCGGGCGCTGTAGATTGTATGCTGGATGCACGGCTAGGGCTTCGCACGGATCGCGACTCGGGCGGACTGAAGAGGTCGTCTTGTAGCGTTGGCCGCCGGTCCAGGCTGGAGTGAGATCGTATCACAGTTGCCGGATTGACACCCTCGCCTGTTACGCTGTTGGTTCGGCCTGCCCTCTTGGCGGTTCCCGTCCCCCACAGATAGTCTTTCCATCCCCTCAGTGTGCCCCTTCCACTCTCGGTGTTGCTGCTCAGAGATTGGCTGCTGGCCCGGATGGTTGCGCTTTTGGTGCCCGTCTCTCCGTAGGCAGTGGCGACAACGGTATCCTGCATCGCATCGCTCATGAGATCGCTCAAGCCGCTGTCCTCCCTCCGCAGACCTCTGCCGTTGGTGCGCAGCTCAGCCTCGACGGTGCGCAACCGGGTTTCGAGATCCAAGTTGGACAAGCCGCACTCTCTGATGATCCTGCGCAGGGCACGCTCGCGCTCGTCGGCACGCCGTCGCAAGGTAGAGACCTGGGCATCTCGCTGAGCAAGGTCCTCCGATATCTGCCTGATAAGGCCGATAGCGCCGTGTCTGGCAATCAAGCGCTGGATGTGGTCGTCATCGGCCTGGTGGAGGGAGCCGGGGACTTTGCGTGTTAGCGGGGCGTCCTCGAACAGGGCGCTCCTCGCGCTCGACTCTCCGGTCAAGTTGTCGACGATGGAGCTGCGGCCAGCTGTAGAGGCGGCCCTCGGAGCAACAGGCGTGTCGTCGTCATTGGCATTGGCGGGCGTGTCATCATTGTCGGGCGTCTCGGTAACGGCTTGGCTCCAGCTGGGGTCTCCGAAGCGTTCGCTGCCTGGGACGTCCGGCGAGAAGCTGGGAAAGCTGGTCAGAGACTTGTCGCTGGCAGCGATGCTGCTAGCGGAGCTGCCAGCGTGACTGAGACGTTTACGGCCGCGAGGGCCTCGAACGGTGGCACTTCGATTGCTGCGGGAGCTGCGGCGTGATGCGAAGGAGGCGCTGCTGTTCTGGGAGACGGACCGCTGGAGGGGCGATGGTAAGTCGGCCGCTTCCATGGCCGTCGCCATAGCTTAGCCGGTGGCCTTGAGGCGAGGTTGGACGGCGATGCTGTGCCGACTCAGCAGTATGGCGATCGGATCTGGCTTACTATGGGAAGAAGAGAAGTTGGAAGGGGAAAAAGGGTTGGTAGGAAAGAAAGAAAGAAAGAAAGAAAGAAACAAGAGTATACCAATGACGAGAAGAGCAATCAAAGGGTGTGTGTGTGTGTGTGTGTGTGTGTGAGGCCCGAGGGCGTGCGATCGGAGGGAGAGCTCCAGTGGACACCACGGGCAGGTACTACCGTAACGTTATCCGAGGGTGCATGTAGGTACCTGTAGTACCGGAAGTATTGCTCGCTACCACTTTGCCTCTGTATAATCCCCAGAAAGCGAAGCCAAAGGGGTTTCAGCTTCAACAAACATGGAGAGACAGACGTCCAGCGAAGCCACCCCTTTTTGGTGGACCTGGGGGCAACTTGGAGGCGTGTTTAGTTCAATTGTTTCCGTCCTGTCAATGTCGTGAAATTAATAACCCAAGATGAAGCAAGAGTCATCAGTCACTAATTAATCGGTAGCTTGTACACTTCACCCGTCCCACGTCTGCTACGTCAGAATGATTGGCCTACAGAATAGTGTGGTTACCTGTCCAGGCGTGCACTGGCCAGTCGAGGTCCTGAACATCGCCGCTGTACACGATTTACTACGCGGTTGGGAAAGGTACGGACGGCTCCGCACCCAAAAAGCCTGTCGATTAGCGATTACAAGTGTCCTCGTTTGCCTGTCAAATTTTCCGCCCTGAACCGCCCAGCCTCAGCTATAGATTACTCCAGGTACCGCTCCCCTGGCGCATGCTCCACCGTTGGGTTTCTATAACGGGGCCCGGTAAGGCATGCGGCCAACGGCTCCAAAAAGCTTGGGTTTTGCCTAACAGTAATTAGACACAAAAGATAACACTGTCGTCTAGCTACAAAGTAATATTAACAGAGACCTCCTTTTCCAATATTGGAAGCCATGGCCATAATTCCAGGTGCTACCTTGGTTGCTTCGTTGTGCAAGCCTCCACGTCGTTCGAAGGCTTTCAGGTTCAGATTTCTTTCAGTGGCGGCGCAGTTCCAGAACGTCAGGGCAACCTCTAACAACAGCCCCTGTCCTGGCCAGAAACAAGGATGAGTGCTTCTTCGCCTTTTCATTTTAGTCTTGACTGAGGAACGCGTTTTCCTCCATGTCTCGCTCGGCAAAGGAGGATTCCTCTAAAAATTCTTCCAAAACGTCACAAAGCAAATCTCAATGTTTCCAATCGTCACGCGACACATCCTTTCAAGGTACCAGGTTCTCGCGGTGCCACCCGGCACTCAATGGCGGGCTCCACAAACTCTCTCTACGCAGTACTTAAGTCTACTAACTTACGTGTTGATCTACATCTGACGTAGGTACTAGGTAGATGCGGCTGCTGGCTTACAGCCAGCCGAAAGTGACGTTTGCGCAAGTTACCTCTGTCGCCTGGGCAATCTGTCTTGCTGACCTGTACCCGTAGGGGTAATAACGGTCGTCGCCGCCCTGGCTGTCATTCGCATAACACGAGCAGGCAAAGGCCTCCCTTGTCAATGCGCCTGTGATTACTTCACCCTTAACACACCTCTCACTCTCCCGCTCGCTCACTTGCTCTATGCATGGACTCTCTCATATCCTGTATTCATACAGCTCAGGTATGCGCAATTACTCGTTATAATCAAGCCCATTAACTCCGGCCAGACCCCAGCCTGGCGATGCCATGTCCTTTCCCCTTTTTACTGCATGTCGTGAACCTCCTCTCCCCATTATCTCGCTCCCTGCAACCACCTGTCACAAAAAGACCAATTCAAAATTCCACCGACGCCCCAAATATGCATAATTCAAAAAATCCCGGCCTCAAGCTATACTCCCACCCTCACCATGTGCATTTGTACATCCGATGCTGTGTCCACTCTGACGTGGGTGTGTGGTGTCCTTTTGCTTTGCTTTTCTTCACGCAAAACTGTCTTCCGCGTTCCACCGGCTCCTCAATGTATCCATGCCCTGATTCGCTTCTGATTGCAGTGTCACTTCCTTGCAAGGCGAAGCCTCATCACCGACGAGTGTCTCTTCGGGCAGCAATCCCTCGGCTACAAGCGCCTCGAACACTGAATCCCTGTCCATAACATTCTCTCGTTTCATCTCCAGTCCATCCAGCTTTCGTAGCCTCTTGCAGCTCGCGACATACACAATCTGGTGTAGTCGTCGTCGGAGTTTGGTCATCTCGTCCAACCGGCTGGAGAATTGTTCGTCCCGTTCGACATCGGCGTCTGGGAGCATGAACGGATCCACGAACCCACTGCGATCCATGGCAACCAGTACTTGCATCGATGGATAAAAGCCCATCGTAACTGGGTTATCCCTCAAGTCGAGTTGTGTAAGATGTGGGAACTCGATCAACAACTCAGTGACCAACGTTGAGTCGGCCAGTCGGTTGCCAGCCACCAGGAGCTTCTTCAAACGTGGTATGAACCGAAGTGGTTCCAGGTCACGGATCGCGTTAAAGTTGATGTTCAACGTTCGGAGATTGGGCATCAGCTGACCCAAGTTGTCCGGCAACGCCTGAATGCCGCAGTTTGCAAGCTCAAGAAGCTGAAGGTTGAGGAAATCAGCCGTCAGCTCAAAGGTGCCAAGGTAGTTTCCAGACAGGAAAAGCTTGCGAATCTCGTAAGCTGCCGACAAAAAGCTGAGATCAAGCGGCTGTCCACCCTGCTGCTCTCTGAGACTTAGGCTGTCTAGGCGTCGGGCTCGGTTGAAACCCGTCAACTCGATGATGCGGTTGCGGTCGGCATGCAGCGAATGCAAGTTGGGCATGTTGCTGATATCTAGGGACACGATGCGGTTGTCACTCAGATCCAGCTGGCGAAGTGCCTTGTGACCACGATCCAACGTGAAGCTTTCGAGACGGTTCTTGGAAAGCTTGAGCCGCGCCAATGCTGGTACGAGCTCCAGGTTCCGCACTGACGAGATTTGGTTGCCCATCAAGTCGAGCTCGGTGAGGCGGTCCAGTTTGACCATGGAAAAATCGACATCCTCGATCAAATTGTCCCGAGCTCGCAAGGAAAGAAGTCCATCGTGATTTTCAAGTCCATCGAGGCTTGTCAGTTGGTTGTCGTCCGCTTTGATACTTCGCAAATGCACCAGGCCCTTCAGTGCAGATAGACTCTTAACTTCATTCCCCGAAATATCCACATATTGGAGGTTCATCAAGTGGTCCCACGAGGTCAACTCGGTAAGCATGTTCTGCGACACCTTGAGCTGCCGCACGCTAGAAGGCACACCATCAAGGTGTCCTAGTGCGTTCTTGGATGCGTCCAAGGTCACCAGTCTGCCGCAAAATTGGTCCAGCATGTGAAGGCTTGCGAGCCGTTTGTCGTGCAGGTCCAGCTCTGTAAAATCTTCCCAGTAAGGCTCAAAAGGTTCAACCTCGCTAAGCTTGTCCACAAGTTCTCGTATCGTCATGGACATGACCCTCTTAGAGCCATCACCTGTTGCCATGCGGCGGTGTCCCATAACATAACTGACTTCAAAGCCAAATGACTCGTCTGAGTTATTGAGAGTGAATTCTGACAGGGGGCTGAGAGATAGCTTTCCAACATTGTTTCCCAGGATGGCACTATCATCCGCAGGCACGGACAGCAAGTTATTGTTGTGGTTCTTGTTGCACGGCGTGCGGTTAACAATAAAGCTGAGGCTGGTTCGACGGCCATCGGGCGTTTTATGACTGACGATGCTCGTCTCTCCAACCACGCTGAGCTGTCGTTGATCTTCAATGGGGATCTCAATTGTACTTTCCTCTTCCTGTTCGTCTATGCGGGAAACAGGTCGAGGAACAAAAGCTGACCCATTGGCGGCAACGCTTCGTGAGGCAGTGCGGTTGCTGCGGGTCGATCCCTGGTTGCCGTTCTTTAGTGCCGATTTGCCAATGCTAGGATAGCCAGGCGATTTCTTGGGGCTCAAGTTGGCACCAAGGTGTCCGTCCGGAAGTGTAGGGTCATCCTCCAGATTATCAAGGTCTTCTGCCACCACGTCCCGGATGATGGATGCAACCGGAGATGAGAATGTGATGGTAAGGTTGCGCCTTCTGGTAGTAGTCGAGGGTGTGCTACTAGCTCGGTCATCAAGAGTGTCGCCTTCCCCTTCATACGACAGCTCCGAATCCTCCATCACTCGCGCATCAAGTTTCTCAAACTCTTCTCGCGCCAAACTTGCCATTTCAGGGCTGAGTTGGCCGTCCGGAGACAGAGTCATATAGCCTCTGCTGGAACGAGGCCGGGGAGACCTAGAAGGACTGCTAGGAGACCTCGCTTGGTTCGGGCTACTAGCCGCGTCGTCCTTCTTCGCAGCGGTCACAACCAGGTTTTGCATTTCCCTCGTCAAATCGACGGAGAGATCCGGAATACTCGCGAACGGGTCATCTTCGCTGTCCGAAGGAAGAATGTTCATTGGCTGACGAGTGGGTGTTTCTTTCTTCTTGATCCAGATATTATTCTGTTTGTCGAGATACATGCTACCCACTCGATCAGGGATCAGATGCGACACACTTTCCGGCATGATGGTCTTGCGAGTGTCGGAGCCCCGAGAAGAACCTGTGGGATACGTCCTGTTGGTGGATGCCGTTGAAGATTGAGAATGATAGTCTCGCGCTGGGCTTGCTGGAGTGCCATCGTGAGCCGGATTTGTTGATAGCCGAATATTGGGCGGGTCGCTGACCACCTCGTCGTCGGTCGTGTATGGGATTTCTGATCGATTGCGCGAGCTCCCCTTAATCTGCCGCTCAATCTCCTGGGCGGCGCGGATCGCATCCTGTGCGAGACCCATAGATCGCATAGATGATGAGATAATATCGCCCATGTCGCTCAATTCCTGATACTTTTTCAATCGGTTGATAAGCTCGGGATCCTCTTGGCGGTGAGGCATCCTTGACATCGGTCTTCCTTCGCGGCTTGGGGGTCGGGACAAGGGTTCCTTGGTCGATTCTTGATAAGAGTCTTCAAGATCATCTACGGACGGTGTGTCGCGTTCGGCCTCGGACTCTTCTACGCTTGATAGACCTGGTGGTCTGACTTGGTTGCGGATCATGGCCATGATCTGGGCGGCCTGGTCGACAAAGTCCTGAGTTCTAATGGACGGTTTCCGATCCATCTCTCCAACAGCATCGCTGGAAAAGGCCAGGCTCTCGTCCTGGAGAACTCGAATCGGCGATTTCCTCGGCAGCTGCCGAATGTCACCTTCATCATCCAGATCCGTTGAAGCATTGCGGTCACTGCGTTGTGACGATCCTCGACTCGGTGTGGGACTGCGAGGGCGAAGAATAGTTCTCATCGCTAGAACGCTGGGGTTCGCCAACTGGAAATCGCCAGGTCGAGCATCCTTGCGCTTCTTTCCCATGATTGACTGCATGTCACGGTGCGCGGATTCTACACCATCCAGCCATTCCTCACGCCCAAACGCTATGTCGGATCGGTGTAGCGTGCGCCGACGCTTTGGGGTGGGATCTTTAGAAGGCGAGGTCCTTGGTCTCTTACCCTCCGAGCCACTATCGCGCTTGGGAGTTCCATGGCTGTCCGGTCCACCCTTTGCTGGGCTCAGAGACTTGCGTATCTGGCTGGAGCTTGAGATCGTTCTGTGATGTCTGATGCCGGATGATGACATGGACTTGTCCCGTCTCCTGCGAACGAACAGCTCTGATTCCTCGTCAGGGGATGCTCCCCGCTCTGGTCGTCGGAAAAGTGGCTCAGCGGGATGAGAGGGTGTTTGCTTAGGGGACGTGTTCTCCTTGTTAAAGTAGGAGGCTTCTTGTGAGGCATAAGAGATGTCCTCACTGAATTCATATCCCTCGAGGTCTCCCGCCCCGAATTGGCTGACCGACCTTGCAACAGGGGATCGTCGAGCTTGTGAGGTGACTGCAGGACTGGATGCTGCTGGGAAACGTTCGCTGGTGGGGTGATTGGTCTGATCTTGAGAAGTTGGGGAGCCAAGTGACTGGCGAGAGGTCGTTCCAGACATTCGTTCCTCGAATTGGCTGATGCGTCGGAGAAGTGTCTGATTGGTGAATGTGTCATAAGGGCCGAACAATTTGAGAGGGCTTCCACCTGAAGGCGCACTTCGTCCAGCAGCAATTTCTTTCTTGTCGGGGCTCGGAAATGGGGCTCGAGGCATGGAAGGGCTCAGGTTAAAGTAATCGTTTTGATAAGGATTGGTGACCTCTGTTCTGACAGAAGGGAACTGCTTGGGAGTGCTGGCCTGCAGAGACTCCTCGGGAAGCATTCCACTCGTATCGACACCCAGACCAGGGCTCAGATCTCGATAGCGAAAAGAGCCATCTGCGGATCGGCCTCCTCTTTGCAGGTTGAGAAACCCTCCCCTGCATGCGTAGTCCTCGGTATTCTCCACGTTGCGCGAGGTTTCGCGGCTTGTTTCGTCGAATCCTGTTTGCGGATCAACATTGGGATCAAGCAGCATCTGGTTGATTCGGAGAGCCTCGAGTTTTTGCTTCAGGCTATCCGCAGGTAGCTCAATTGGAGCAAAATCCATCTTGCCGTCCTTGTCGCTCTGTTTGCCAATAAGAATCGGGCTGAAGTCCTCGTTACGAATGACGCTTTGGCCGCTAGCTTTCCGAACGCTGCCAGCTGTACTAGGGGCACTCAAGCAGCTTTCGTCTCGGTATATCTCATCTCGTGGTCGTGAAGGAGTCTCGTACTCTATTGGGCTCGGCGGACTTGAAATAGCTGAATCTTCCACGTTCAACTTGTATTGAATCTCTCTCTTGGCCCTCCTTGGGCTTGGGCTCGGAGTAACATCGTTGGGGTAAAATGGCTCGTCGTCGAGCTCGTCTAACTCGTCCAGGTCGTCCAACACGGGGTTCACATCATTGCTTGCGATACGCTGAGGGTAGGAAGGTGGGCTAGACGGCATAGTGGAGGACTCTTGCTGCTCCTCATTATCTGCATCGTCTTCAGCGGCTGCAGGTGGCTTGAACATATCTTGGAGACCAGCCGCAGCCGAGCAGAACAGGTCGCGTTGCTCTCCATACTGTAAGTCGCCGTACACCAAGCGCCGTTTCCACTCTGGTGTATCCTGAGACTTTCCAGGTGATGATTTGACTTCCACAGTGTTATGAACGACAGAACCGCTTGTGGACGCTGAGACAGATCTAATGGCTTGGGTTCCGCGCAAAGATCTGAACTCTTGCGATGTCTTGGTGATGCGCTGGCTCGAGATGTTGACTTCGTTCGCGCTTCGTTCGCTGAGGACATTTATGCTGGTATCGTGGGGGTTGGCCAGTTGAGATTGCGGGCCGAGAGCTCTACGCGGTATCCGACTGGGTGTCTCTCTTGGCTTGACGTTGGATTCCTCCGTGTTTTTCAAAGGAGGAAGTTGGGCAGCTGATGTGTCGGACCTGGGTTGGGAGACCCAGTCCTCCGACAGTGAATCCAACCAAGCGTGCTCCATTGCGACGCCTCAAAGGAGCACTTCGCGTATGTTGTGTCAATGCGACTCCATAAACTGAACAAGAATGAAATGCGATTGACTATGCGGGGTTGTGAAGGTGTAGTGTTGTTTGTGCGTCGCGGTGGGAAGTTCTTCGGATAGGTAGGAGGCTAGTGCTGTGGTAATGAAATGAAGATGTATTAAAACACAAGCGAACAGTAGGAATCCATGAGGGAGATTCGGGAGTGTTCAACAGAATATTAAACAAGGAGAACTATGTGGAAGTCGAGATCGCGGGACGATGTTGCGCGTATCCTCAAGCTTACCTTAGATGGCCGGAATAAACAAGACAGGGATGTTGATTGTTGGTTGACTGTGTTGCTGTGTCAACGTTAGCGCAAATCTTGTTGGATCACGTGCAGCGTCAACGTTCATTGTCTTTCTGCCAGAGAAGGCGTCGTATATCGACAACGAGGCTCGCAAAGCATTGAGACCTGCATCTGAGAGCACCTGAAGCGCCTTGTTCGGTTCTCATCCATACTTTGCAACTTTTGAGGCTCGTATTGCGCCGGTACACCGTTTCTCGCCAAATCACTTTACGCGTACTCACGTGAGCGACGCGAGAATCGCGTTTCCCCTGGAGACGGCGTGAATTTCAACAACGGGCAAGACGAGCCGCACAGCGCCCAGGTGACGACACCGACGCGGACCGATCAGTCTATACAGTAAGCGCTTTGCAACTGACGAGAAATATCATCACCTCATGAATTTCGCCAATTTCAAGTACGACCTTTGACTTAAAAGGCCAGGGGCCTCGACGCATTCATCATGCAACGCGACGACTCAGCAGACGAGTTGGGGCTAGATTGGGGGGAGGATTCAATATATTGCGAGGCGACCTGTCGACCGGAAGACATCCTGTACGAGGGCTCTGATAACGAGGATTACGATAACCCAGACTCCCGAAAATCACGATTAGAAAGGGAAGGACAACGATTTCTCGACGGAAAGACCCCTTACATTCTCACATCTCTCCTTCGGGGCCCGTTCGACAACGTCACTTCAGGGTGGGTGAATCCATGGCGCTCCAAGTATCGCACGGCAGGGACATCTCATGGCACAAGAACATCACCAGGCAAACTGGCAAGGTCCGCCAAGGTGAAGCGCAAAGTATCCATTCCCGAAACTGTTCAGGCAGGCCCAAACGACAACTTGGAATGTCATCTGCCAAGTCCAGAGAGCCTTAAGCAGGTTTCTGTAACTGAAGTGCATCCCTACTTGGAACAGGATGAGTTGGCTATGGTGCAGGAATGGAGAAGCACCGTGGAACCTGTTGAGGGAGCGAAGGACCGGTTTTGGACTGCAACGCCTCAGGGATCGCGGTTCGAAAGAAAGAGAAAAGCCACGGGATCATCGTGGTTAAAGCATTTGGCCAGCAAACGACGACGAACGGACATTATGGAGTCGGGTTCGATCAACACTCCGGTCCCGAAGCGATCGCATACTTCCGAGGAAGAGATCGAACACAGCGGCGTGTTGAATACTTCTTTCAGCAGCATACCTGATCGTTTGCCTTCTTCAGCCATAGCTGCCGCTCGATTCTTTTCGGAATCACAAAACAATGATTGGGAGCAAGGTACCGAAGTTGTTAGTGATGTGGACGAACTCACCATCCCCGCTCTCGAATCGTCTACCGGAAATCCCGCCCCTTCCACCAAGCACACTTCACTGTTACGCGACGTACAGGGGAAATCCCTCGAGGAAGAAACGAGGCTTGCGGAAGATGAGCCTTCTCGTGATAAGAACACAGAAATGCAGGCTACCACTAGTCCGTCGTCACCGACATCCCAACCATATTTTACACCGGAACCTGCTCGAAGCATCAACTCATATCAGTGCGGACTTCGGCAAGCAACACCAAATACACTGGCATCCTTATGCCCGCCCGAAAGATTGGGCAATCTTGATATGAACGTTCAGAGTATACAAATGGTTTCGAACAACCACCAAACCACAACAGATTCGCCTGCTTTCGAAACGCAAGAAGATTCAAGCTTCTGCTTCAGGATGCGCCCAAAGCCAACGGCAATCGTAGATACCGATGAGACTGAACACCTCGTGCAAGCCTCCAGTGTCCATGAAGGACTCGCGTCCAGCAAGGACGAAGACTCTTGGTGTGGCCTATCTTCCCACGATGGGGACACAGAAAATCATGCTCTCTTGCCAGAGAGCGAGGCACCGAGTACGAAGCTTGCGGTCCCGGAGGAGCTCGACGATACCGCATCTGACTCTTCTACCAGTGACCCGATGGAAGTAGACAAGCGTGGCATATCTAGTGACCTGTCATCCATCTCTAGCGAGGAGTTCACTGGGTTCGACCTCAACGAAGACTCACCTAAAGATGCCGACGACATGGACACTGCAAGTGATGTGTCCTCGGTAACCGATTCAGGCAGATCAAGTTTTTCTTCTCGCAAATCAATAGCGGATGTAATTAAAGTTGCTCGTGCGCCATCGCCTGGCGAATCTCCGGAGCAGCCAGAATTGGAAGGCATGGCAGTCGATGATGTGGCTCAAACTGAGGTTACCTCAACCGATGAGGCCGAATCGTTAGTGGATACAGATGATGAGCGAGAGGATAAGGACAGTTTGTCGGTCCCTGGAGCAACAGCATCGCTCTTCACGCCATCTGAAGACAAGGAGTCGCAAGTGCCAATACTGAGTCGTCAAAAGGAGGCTTCGCTGTCTAATTCCATTCCGCCCAAGTTCAGTGGCTCTTCATCCAGCCCCGCTCATGCCGGCTTTCTATTGAAGAGCTCGGTGAAGAGATTCATCCCCCAGAGCTCTTTGGGAAGACTGTCTCATTTGACAGGTGGTCCCACGGCATCGCCCTCGCCTCCATCGCAACGCAAGGCAAGCGTTACTCGATCGCCCGCCCCTACGCCATGTACACTTAAGGCATCGAAGGCAATCGAGCCTATTCTACGAAGCAAATGTTCACAGACACAATCCTCCTACGCGAGCAATGACCAAAGCGAAAAATGCCTAAAGAAACCGACTTCGTGTATTACTTCTGAAACTACCAATCTGGGCAAAATACCTCCGTCGATGGAGCAGTCGGCCGATGCTGAAGCGACGCAGTTCACAGTGAAAGAAGCTGCAGATGAGCAAACGGGGTTGAAGCTGCGAGATGACACGGAGACGGGAATAGAAGACGCAGAAGGAAGTTTACCAGTCCCGTTTTCGCAACAAAGCCCTTGGGCAGGACATCCGCTATCCCAATATGCATCGCTCGCTATGAGCCAGCTGCCTTCAAGCGACTGTCCCCAAGGACCTACATCTTCGAGCAATCCAGACGGATCCCCAGTGCTAACATCCCCGGTAACCCAAAGTCCATGGGCGGATGGGACCAACCGAGTGTGTACGGTAGATGCTGTCCGGACAGGCATCGATGAGAACGCTGTCAACACGCCGTCAGCTAAAACTGATACTGTCGCGGCAACTGACGCCAATGCTCAGAAACCAGACGTCCCTGCGGCTTCTACGCCGGTACAGACGATCCGAGCATCTACTCCCGAGCCACAATTCTCCGTCAAGTCATTCGCCTCCTTCATGTCACCCTCTCCGGAGCGCCGCCCTCGACAAAGCAAGTGTGCTACGTGGAGAGACTCCGGGTCTCGTCTCCCCAGCACGCAAGGCATATTGGCCTCGGCGACCAAGAATCCTTGGGAATGCAACAGCTCGCAACGTCGCGTGTCTTGGGCACCGCTGCCTCATGAAAACGAAGAGCTATCAATTCTGCCGACAACACCCGTTCCATCGCTGAACAAGTCTCGCCAGGCGTCTCCTCCGCCTGCGACCCCGGTCATCGAACTGCCCACCTCTAAAGATTCCAAGTTTCATGAGCATTTTAATGCAGTAGCTCGACGCACCGATGTTCTCCGTGCTGAAGCTGCTTGCGAGCATCTCCTGCCCTCAGAATCGCAGCGCACAATCGGCAGTCCTGCACCGGATGCTATGGCGGAAACATTTCTTGTAGCGGACCGGATCCGTCAGTCAGGCCGTCTCTCGCATCAGCCTAAGAGTGATCGCGAAACGGATGAGTCGCAGGATCCTCTTGAAATGGTGGCGGATATCTTTCGCGAGATGGATGACTTTGCGGAGAAATTTGATGTGGACGACGCGCGAGCACCACAGAGGGTGCAGAGCCCGTGGTGATCATTACCTATCGAACATTTTTGGGAGCACATGGAGGACGCAAAAAGGGGTTTACGGTGACGCCCGGCAGGGCTATGGAAGGGGCGAATTTGTTTTTTGGGGACCTGTTTTCATGTTTCACGTACATTAAGCTGAGCAACAACATGCTCAAGACATGCCAGGAGTTCAGGGGGGAACGAAGCACACGAATGCAAGACACAACACGGTCTAGGCGGGAATTCGTATGGAGACTTTCGTACTAGTTCGGCGTTTGTAGGTAAGATACCTCTAGTAAGGAATTTGTTTGAAATCAAAACTGCGAAACATTTTGCTGTCTTGTTCCACGTGTATGGGTCGCAGAAGCTCCACGAGCCATGGTATCGGTATCGTTTCAAGTAAGACCATGGGCTACGTAGTAGACACCGCTTTATGATGCCAATAATGACGAAGTAAAACCTTATTCAACGCCCTGCTCAGTTCCAGGGGTTACAGAACTTACATCCTCTCCCACTATGTCCGCCCATGAGCCCGCGGTGCCGGGGCTGATTCGCTAGTGCGACATGTTTCCAAGTAAACTTACACAACTTTACCTCGTGGCGGATGCCGGAAGCTCCAGCCAAGTGCCATTTATGTCCCGGAGCTACCTTGACGGGAAGAAAGTACATGAACGCCTGCCTGTATACTCTGCGATTGAGACACGCCCCCTGGCGCTGTGACACTAGGCGCACAGGGCGTCCGCATCTGGGGTCCGTCCCGGGAGCACATGGCTGCGAGGAAGTCTGTCTGTGGATGGCACACCGGATCGACGCTGTCTTCGATCGAATGGTACGGTGAAACTTGTTCCTGTGTGAGCGTTTGTTCAGGTGGCCAGGAAATTACCCTCGGTGAGGGCATGTAGCCTAGAAGGAGACGGGAATGAACCCTGAGTTTTCCGGAAACACTACACCCTGAGAATAACCCGCCTCGAGGCTCGTCTCTGTGCTCCTCGACTTGACGAACGTGAGTACGGGCTGTCACGATTGAGTATCTCGTTGGTGCTGTCGTTGAAATGAATGCGGAGCAGGCATCCCGTCCAGTCCGGTTCCGGGACGGCATGCCTGCTCTAGGAACGACAGCCCATTAGTCGGATTTGAGAGGGCATGGCCCACGCAGTATCTTGTCGCAATCCGGCACCTAACTTTCGCTGATAGCTAGGGTTAACATCTCTTGTCTCCTTTCTATCAACCTGCAGCCATGTTAGCCAGGATAGCCACTGCACAGCGAGCCCTGTCTTCCTTGTACCCATACGATTCCACCTTGCTCGGGAAGAGCATTCCGTTCGTATCAGTACATAGTAGGTTGAGGAAGGGGCGGGGGAATGAATTGCTACCGCTGCAATAGAGCGCGGACATTAAGTTGGGCTGGATCCATCTTTTTTACAGGCCATGGGAGGGACGGGCAAATCTTTCCATGATGCGAAACTAGGTGTTGGACGGATCCGGTCTTGCTGTTCATAGGGCACACACGACAACTCGATATGGTCGTCAAGACTGCTTCCAAAGTGCTTCTCGCTTCCCCTGACTTGAGCGTTGGCACATCGATCGAGAACTTGTCTCACTTAGGACATTCTAGCTCGCCATGGGAATTTGCGCCTTCAAAAACATCGATACACCAGGTAGGGTGTGAGGTTGAGTTTGGGACGTCATGGAGCGGGAGCTGAGGCACGTTGTCGAGAAGCGAACAACGATTGGCTGTAGCCGGTGGATGATATGCGCATTTCTAAGGCGAACATGCCCCTGAAGAGATAGAAAAGTGTCTCGCTAAAAAGTCGGGGTAGATCAGCGACTTGGATTATTGGATCATTGCGACAGGGTGTTGCGGGCTGAATTGCCTTGATTCGCTCGGTGCCTTGGTAGTCGGAGGTCGTGGAGGAGATAGCGGGATGGGACGTGCCGCAAGTAGCTTCATGGTGGAGGGATGGCTTCTGATATGCCCGCCTCAACCGCACAGCACAGCCTCATAAAAGCAAAATTGCGTGTGGGTATGCATGGAACGAAACGAGGTCGCCTATGCCCTTCCATGTTTTTGCCCTTGTACTCTACAGTCCGGGCCGCCGGGGAAGACGGATGAAAACGTATCTTACACGCATCGGATCCGTGATACCTTGTTTATGTAGGGTAAGGTTGATTGATGCCTGCCACTCTCGGGTCAAGGGCTCATGAGACGAGGGAAGTATAATTCCACCGTTCAGAGGTTGTAGTATCGTCATGGCTTGATGCAAAGCAAGCATGCAGTCCTTGCAGGGCCGTTGAGAGCCGCGCTGTGCTGCGATAGAATGGCAGGCTGTGTTGTTTCGCTCCGCTTCCATGTTGCGGATCGACTCGCAGCACATGCATTGTCTAGCATATCCCAGCGGGTCATGGCATGGCATAGAGCCGACGAGTCGGCGGTATCCTGCGAATTTCTGCATCTAATACGACGCCCCTGGAGGAGGTAATGTAGAAGTGAAGAGGAAAAAGAAAAGAGACATAGGGTCCCCCCGCCTGGGTCTTGTCGTGCGTGGTGAAGCTGGAAATAAGAAGCGGTACATCGCGAAATGACTGCCAGCGAGGAAGTTGCCACAATATGCTGCTCCATGGCCGACTCAAGCAAATCTGAGCCCGAAACCAAGCACAGTATATTGGTGCGAAGATAAGGTGTGAAGGTGTCGCATCTCCGTCTCACCCTAGGCCAGGCAAAGAGCCATTCATCAATGTCGCCGCGAAAACGGGTCGACGGGGTTCCATTGTGTCATACCAAGGTTGATGAGCTGGCTCCTAATGCAATAATGGAATGAGATAACGAAGGGTTGGGGCGAATGTAGGCAAAACTTCAAGCTCGGTCAGCGACTGAAAGATTGGAGCGTAGCAGGAGGGCACCTGTTTCGCCCTTCAATGGCCGCCATGTCATGTTGTGCGAGAGGTAAGCTCCAGACCGGGCGAGATTGAGCCAATCCCAAGCATGTGCCTCCCCAGATGGGAGTAGAGCACACGCGAGTCGCCAGACCACGAGGGTCTAGAGTGTGGTGGGAGAGAAAGGGCCTAATCTACTGTACCGGAGAATGCTCCGGCGAGTCGGTTTCTTCAAGTCGTCGAGGATGAATGCTTGTTGGACGGTCTTGGTGATCTGCGGTTTTGGTGTAAGTGCACGAAACGAACTCACACTGTCGGAGCGGCTGACCTTGTCAAAATGCCGTCCAAGATGCCATGGTCTTGGCGTACAGCTTGGGGCATCACATGACACCCCCAGCTTCGACCAGAACTGTTGGTGGTGTTGGGGCCCCGCACCGTTTGGTTTTCGCGTTTTCGCAGGCCAACAGACAGATGCATGGAACTGGGGTCGCGTTGATCTAGCGGAGCGTAAGAGCTGCACGACAGCAACGAGAGACTTTGCGATTACGTGGAAATGCACGAGATAGTTTGATCAAGGAATGTCTCACAGTTTTGTGGCCTCAAAGGGACCGGGCCGTAATGACTTGGACCTGCGCTGAGCATTAAGGTAGGTATACCTCGATATTGAAGAGGCACACTCGGGGGGATAATCATCACAATCGAAATCACTGGAAAACTTGAACTTTTCACACAAAATCAGAACAGCCTTCTATCAAGTTGATGAATTTTCGTTGAGGTTGTAGTACTGGCTTTAGAACCACCAAAGAAGGGGTCTGAAGCCCTTGCGCCACCTCGCCGTCCTCTTCTCTAATGGGCAGCACATGGCCCTGAAGCTTTGAGCCGTCGTGATTTAGCTGTCGAGTCGGGATCACGATCCTCAGAGGAGGTCAGCAGTTCAGGAAAAACGCGACAAAGGCAAAAGCCAGCCAATCACGATCGCCAATTCGTACAAAGAACATCTCGCGAATTGCCACCGTTTTTCCTGCCCTCCAAGCTCCGGCGAACAAAATGCACTGCTCTGAGGAGGGATTAGGACACGCAGTCCCTGCGGTTGGGCATTGCGACCATGGGGGACCTTTTTGAACCCGAGGAGATCCAGGGGATGACCCAAGGATGACCTAGGAATAAACCCCAAAACGGAGGTCCGCCTTGAGGATGACAAAATACGTCACCCTCGACTTCACTGTCGTGATCGGATCCCAGTTCAATTAACGGAGCTCTGTACCAGCAGGATAAGACTCCCTACGAGATCTGCCTTCCTAACAATATTGGAGGTGAAGTATAAGGTAGTAGTCATCCAGGTGTTTTCCTCATTGTTCACAGTATCGGGCTGGTCAATATCATGTTCGAGACTCGTCTTTTTCTTTCACCCAAGGACAGGGCCACCCAGCAGCCTCCACAACGCCACAGCCTCTTTTTCACGTCGCAGCAGCGGACTGGAAGCCAAAGCGGGTCCCGGAGGATTCGAGACAGGGCTGATGCGCGCTCTGGGGATGGCGCCCAATGGCTCTCAGCTGGGACTGGGCGATAAGGTCATGCATGGGGGATCTGACGCCTCGCGGGATGGAGATGCGCATAGCTGCGGAGTGTCCCAGAAGAGCCGGACTCGTTGCACATCCGGCCGCTTGTTACCTACAAGTTTTGCAATTGCAAGCTGCGTATTAGGTGCAGTAATGGGGCTGTGCAGGAAAATCAGACTCATCGGTTGAATCTGGGTGAGCGTTTTTAGGGGCGGCATTATGAACTGAATTTTTGATTGTTGTCGATCATGGAAAGAGTTGAACGTCGAATGGCAGAGGGACAGAGAGCTACGGACAAGCAAGCAATTGCATGACCATGAATGGGGGAAGAAGTAAACAGCCAAAACAAATAGCAAACATTGCCAAGTGCTTAGGCATACATGCCAATTATTACTTTCTCGGCGTCTTGGCTTTTGGCTTTGGTGTTGGGTAAGTCTTATCTTGAGCAGCAAGGAAGTGATCCAAGCCATGTTGTCGCTCTGCTTTGTGCGAATGATAACAGGAGGATGAAGAAGACGAAGATAAGCTTCCACTTGTTCTAGGTTGTCTCAATAGAAGCTGTTATCATTCCCGAATCACTCCCCCCCTTCGACGCCATACTTTGACGACACACAGCTCCCTCATCTCCCTGCTTAAACCCACACCAGCGCGATCGAGAGATAACAGAACATTGTCCAACCCTACACGTGGTGGAGAGTTCAACTCCCTGCAACTCGCGGCGCGGTACTCCGTACAGCACTACATAGCGCTGCCCCACAGGCGTGACTGCGAACCAGAGGCCTGGGATCCTGCTACAAGCACAGACTCTTTGTTCTCCGGCTGCTGAGGGATTGGATCGCGGCTTGGTCATTGCAGCGCACGTTGACGGCTCGACAGGGACAGGTTTGGATGCGGTGTGGCCAGGAGGGAGGGAGCCCGCCGGCCGGAACCTGCGATTTCTGTTCCGTATGGCAGATACGTACGTTAGGTAGTTCAATTCGGGCAGTCGGCCACTAAGGTAGGTGACGAGACGAAGATGCCCACCAAATGCTCCCGGGCTGGGCTGGGAATAGATCTGGAAACGGACAATTCCTGACAGAATTGAGTTGAAGTCTCCCCGCCAGAAAAGGCTCTCATCTGCCGGGCTGTGCTGGGTCGGCCAAGTTACTTGTCAGACAAAAGGGTACTTGGGCCCAAGCAGTTTTTCTCGGGGCACCCTCCCCCTGAGGGAGCCTGCAATGGGAGGCGCGGGGCCTTACTGCCCCCCCCTCTCCATGATGGGTACATTACAAGGGCTTGACGACTGACGCCCGGGCCATCTCTCGCTAATTCCATCGGGTCTCAGATGCCACTTACCGCCCCCCGGGCTCCGTATCTACGAATCATTCCTCCCACGCCCACATCCTCGTTCCTCTCCCTCGCTCCCCTACCAAACCTCCAACCTCACCTCGCCAACTCTTCCCTTCTAACCCTTCGCCAACCAAACGAGCGTGTTGCGCCCAATGTCCTCCTCATGTCCAGTCCGCATCTCCCGTTCGAACATGCCGCCCGCGCTGAACCGGTGAGCGCGCCAGCAGACTCGGAGCCCTGTCATTTGCCTTGCCCTGGCGCTGGCGCGGGCGCTGGATCTGGGTCTGGTACTCCAGATCATGTCGTTTCTGGCTCTGGCTCTGGCTCTGGCCTTGATCATGATTATGATGATGATAATACCCATCTCGGTAGCCAACCCCCGGCTATCGTTGCTCCCACATCCAACAACACTACTTCCACTCCCTCTGCCACCTCTCCCTTCCTGCCGCCACCCTCCGCAGAAACGGCGTCCAACAGCGTGCCTGATACAGTTGTTCCTGATTATGTGCCCCGTGGTGATGTCCATGCCAGGGACGCACTCGATGGTCCCGTCCCAGGTCCCGTCCCCTTGTTTGACGGCCCTGACCCCGGCACTGCCAGTGATAAGAAGGCTATAAGCCCCGGTCCCCTGCCGAAGCAGTCTGGTCCTTCGTTGCTGACCCAGGCTTTGGCTTCCGCTCGTGGTATCACCAATTCAAAAGGCTCCAAGCCCTCCACCACTCCTACATCTACGACAGCCGTCGCCTCTGCGAATCACATAAACACGGCCCTTCCTAGCGTTGGCCAGTCCAAGTCGAATCACAAGGCTGCTACAGCTCCCACATCAACATCGACTCATACCACTCCTACGGTGCAGTCCATCACCTCTACGTTGCTCACTGGTCTTCCTCAAGCATCCGCGAAAACCCCAGCCCGACCCGAACGAGACAGCGCAGCGACAGTCGACAACCTCCCCCATCAAAATGTTCATGCGCCACGCGCAGCTTCAAGGCCGTTAACAAGAGCCACCTCAGAATCTACCAAAATGGCAGCTTCCACCACCTCTACCACAATGACTTCGCTCGCCGCTCGGGAAGCCGCTAGCGTTCCTTCGTCTTTTAGCCATTCTACCCTTGTTCATCTCCGCGACGTCATCATTGACTCCCGCGACGCGATGGATATTCCACGCAGCCGAACATCTACGTCTTTAGATCTGGACGGACCATCTAGGGACTATTACCAGCCTCGAACCACGACCACCTACACAACAGCCCTCGATGATCGGCCTTCCACTTTGGACGTGAGCCAAGACGACACCACGAAACCACCTGCCAACTCGCGGAAAGACGACACCAAACATCACGACCAGAGACCGGCCCCGTGGTCCAAAGCCCCATCACATTGGATGGCAATGGGATCCGAGAAGACAGAGAAGGTTTGGTCAATTGGGTCTGTTGAGGGCAAAGAAGAGGACGGCCTGGTCGAGAAATCGGTAGCCGAGGCAATGGCTGGTGTAGAGCCCAATGCGCGGAGTCGCAAATCGAGCTACAGCCTCCGGTTTTTCAAGGAAGGTCTGCCTCAGGAAGACAAGCCTCGTCGCAAGGATACAAAACAGACACCGAGAGAAAAATTGTCCACGCTTGAAGAAGGCACCGGCTTCCGCTCCATCGCAAAACCTCAAACCGACCCCTCCTTCGGTGAACCGACTTCTATCCGCCAACGCCATGATGACCAGGGGGGTCCATTGCTTACACCAAGGACACCCTTCACACCCGGTTGTACTATCGACGAGCAGCCGGTGTTGAGCGCATCTCCCGATGAGGATTACTTCTCGATCCCCGTCAATGGCTCACTCACCTCTTCAGGGGACAAGTCACCGTTGCAAGTGCAGCAGCCAGTGTTCCAGCCCATTAATGGTAATGGGGAGGCCAAGCCGGTGGAGACAGTTGGACTTGTGGGGCCGAACCCGGTTGTCAGTGCCGATGCCGATAATGAAGCCGAAAGGGTGGAGGCGAGACGGAAGTCAGGTGACAGCGCCAATACCGAGGTCGGCTCTCACGATGACGGATATGCCGATGAATCCGGGGAAGAGAAGATCTCATCTGCTGTCTTCTTGCCCCACCAGGAATTACAAGATCCTTGCGTAGGTGAGCTGGACCACATTGCGGCTCGTAGTATCCGTGTGCGGTCGCTCTCCCAGAGTAAGCAACACCCAGGTTCGTGGCTGGTCAAGGCCGACGAGCCTGAACCCGAAGTTGTCCAGGAGAAGGACGCGCCTCCATACGCCCTCACTCGATTCCCTTCCCGGGAGAGTCTGAAGCTTGGCGAATTCGTTGCTGAGGAGCTTGAGGAGTGCGCTATCATTGAAGAAGAAATCACAGTGAAGACCGATGCTCCTCCTAAAACACAAATTGTGAACCAGTATGAGGACTATGTCCATGACCATCAGCACGACCCTCAAGAGCCCCTGGAGGCTATTGAGCTCATTCCATATAAGCACCAAGTTGGTGGTCACACCACTCTCTGGCGGTTCTCACGTAGAGCCGTCTGTAAGCAACTCAACAATAGGGAAAATGAGTTTTACGAGACTATTGAGAGATATCACCGTGATCTGTTGCCTTTTCTTCCTCGGTACGTTTCACCACTTTTGCCTCTGAAACCTCGAGCAGTCGCTTCTGTTTCTCCGTGCGAGTGCTCTGCTTGTCGATCCAATGATTTTGACTAACCTTTGTTCAGTTATATTGGCGTGTTGAACGTTACGTTCCGCAAGCAGGCTCGCCGAAAGAGCACTTCCAAAAAGGACGAAGGTGCGGCGACTGAGCGTAAGAAGGCCCAGGCACAGCTTGAGGCGAGCAAGCCAGAAGTTGAGCAGAATGGCCACAAAGACAACGTCAAAGCCGATCCGTCAGCAGGCAGGATGATCAGTCAGTCTCTGGCTAACGCCAACATTCCCGTGCCGACCGTGACTTTCGACGACAACAGGCATATTCTGCCCCGGAACCTACTTCAGCCGATGTCTTTGCCAAGAGAGTATCGACGCAAGAGCATCTCGACATCAACAGTTTCGAATAACATGGTGCCGTGCTCAGGAACTACAATCCGGCCACCGTTGGATGAGAGACCCAATAGTTGGGGCGCCACCATGATTAACAAACGGCTACGGAATGAGGTGTTCAACGATGCCTTCTTGAAGGAGCCCGTCAAGGTGCATCGTCATCGCCGGCCGCATCAACGGTCAATTCCACGCCAGACACTTCAGCGTCTTCTTCGATCTACCAACTCAGACCCAGAACTGGTTAAGGCTGCTTTGCCTTTTGCCCATGGAGATGGTTATAACGGAGACGATGCTGATGCCCAGAAAAGGTTCGCCCATAGCTACTCGCACAGCGATCTGGGGCCTGGCTTGGAGTATGTACAGTCTGAGCCCGAAGAAGCTCCCGATGAGGTTAAGGATGTGACCGGCACGAGTGCGCCGGAACCGGAGACTCTATTGGCAAATCCAATTGCCGCCAAGAAGAAGCGCAGGTACTCTGCCGGTGGACTCCGTCGGAAACCAATCGATGTGCGAGAGTCAAGAGGAGACTTGAAGTATTTCGAGGAGGCCGATGATGCCGGGTACAAGGGAGACAATGAGAAAAACAATCCCAAACGACATTCGAAGACAGGTTCTGTATCGAATGGTCATACGGAGAGAGCAGCTAATGGCAAAGAATGTCACCCGTCAGTCATGGAGCACGCGCAACCCGAGGATGAACCCGCCGTCAGCTCAACTCTGCCCACTCCTGCTCTCGAGACAGACACTGCGGAGTATGAAAGGGTCCTTCGACCGGTCAATCCCAAGGAGGCCAAGACACAGAAGGATCGGGTCGAGTACTTCTTGCTTTTGGAAGACTTGACAGCAGGCATGAAGAGGCCTTGCATGATGGACCTCAAGATGGGCACCCGGCAGTACGGCGTTGAGGCCACTCCCAAGAAGCAGAAGTCCCAGACAGAAAAGTGCCGGAGCACGACATCGGCCGAGCTGGGCGTGCGCATTTGCGGCCTGCAAGTCTGGAATGCCCAAACAGAGACGTACGAGTTCCAGGACAAGTACTATGGCCGTCAATTGAAGGCTGGGGACGAATTCCAAGAGGCTCTCAAAAAGTTCCTTTACAATGGTGTTGATCTACACAGCATTCTCCGGCACATCCCAGTAGTCTTGAAGAAGCTGGCGCGACTAGAGCAGATTGTGAGCAAGTTGCACGCTTATCGATTTTATGCTGCAAGCCTGCTGATGTTCTACGACGGCGACACAACCGAGGATACCGACTACGAAACAATATACGAGTCGACCACTGATTTCGCGACCGACACGGAAGAGACGACAAGGAAGAAGAAGAAGAACAAGAGAGAGATTGATTTCAAGATTGCCGATTTTGCCAACAGCGTAACGCCGTTCGACTCGATCGAGGACAAGCCATGCCCTCCGCAACATCCTGATCAGCCCGATGGCGGGTTTCTGAAGGGACTGCGAAGTCTGAGAAGATATTTCCTTCTCATCCAGAGAGACACAAGGATAGAGCTAGGACTCGATCCGCGCGGCCGATTATCAGGCCCTCCCGACTTTGCAGGAGAGTTTGATGACGAAGACGACGGGATGGTTAGCATTTAAAGTCAATTCGGCCGTTACCGGTGTGGCTGCGGCAACGGGCTGGGGGCGTAGGTTTGATAGGGGAAGTTTGATACCCATACTTTTTTTTATTTGGACATCTTTGTCAAGGATTGTTTTGTTGTTTTTTGGAGGGTTTCAGGTCTCGATTATCTTTTCCTTTACAACTTGTCCACGCCATCTTACCATGGACTATGGATCCGGAGTTTACAGGGGCTTGTTCCTAGGGAGACACTGGGGAAAAGGAAGCCATGCAACGGCAAAGGAACAGGATTCACGTCTCATAACAAGTTCGCTCTTATTTCGAAACATACCCTGCATCGCCAATGGCGCAAGACCAAAACAAGGGAAGGGAGACAGAAGCTGGATGGAGTTTTATCAAAAGCCCACATGTTATTGACTTTATGCATCCGGGCTGAAGGTTGGCGGGGACAGGAAGGGAAATTTGGCCTCACTATATGGATCCCGTCTTTGTTTTAACATATCGATTGGGAGGCGTCTGGGACAGTATTGGGGACCCAAAAGGATGATACCGGGTGTGAATAGTTTTCTTATAAGCAGCATTGGGTTGGTGTCAGCCTGAGGATCGGGGCTGAATCTCTTAGAGGATTAGAGAGTAACAAGCTAGATGGATTATTGTTTCCGGTATCCGTGTCCAGCCTCTACTGAACAGCTTGTGGCGTGCGTTGTCGGAATTGTCAGAAGTATTTGGCCTATTGGAGGGTGATCCGATATTGACAGGGTTCTGTTCGTTTAACTTCACTTACTATCCCTTGTTCTCTATATTCGGCAATCGAAGTTGTTGCAATTCCCGTAGATATCCGCTGTTCTATCCTACCTTTCTGAGTCAAGTAGTTAATCACTCTCCACGTCGCTACTACGAAGTTCATTGCAGTCAACCACAGTTACAGTCATGGGCTCCATCATCTCAACAATCCAATCAACCACCTCAACTGTCTCTTTCGCCCTCGGAACTCTTTTCGCCTTGAACACTCAATTCTCCTCCCTCCTCTCGCGCGCCTCATCAACGCCAGGTCTGCCCATCCCCGCACCGACAAGGCCATACTGGCTCGACGATCCGCCTTACCCCGCGCTCTGCGACATCCGAGGCGAGCTTCCAGAGGAGGCAGATGTTGTGATTATCGGGAGCGGCATCACCGGCACGGCGGTTGCGAAGACGCTGCTGGAGCTCTCCGGCGAGCTGAGAGTCGTCGTATGTGAGGCGAGACAGCTGTGCAGCGGCGCGACGGGTAGGAATGGCGGACACATCAAGTGCACTCCCTACGAGGTGTTTGCCATGTATCGCGGCAAGCTGGGACCGGAGAAGGCGAGGCGTATAGCGAGGTTTCAGAGAAGGCATCTTGAGGTTCTTAAACAGCTCGGAGAGAAGATACCGCAGGGGGAGGTAAGGGAAGTGCAGACGGTTGATCTCTTTCTCGAGCACACGGATTTTGACAAGGCGAAGAGAGACGTTGACGAGATGAGGGAGTGGATGCCAGAGGAGGAGTGTCAGGTTTGGGAGGCAGATGAGGCCCGAAAAGAAGTGAGTTTCCATTGTTGTGTATGGCATCAGGCAACGCGTCGCTGATGAGAACAGTTTGGCGTCAACGATCTTGTCATTGGAGCGATATCCTACTCGGCTGGTGCGCTTTGGCCGTACCGTCTGGTTACAGGTGTGTGGAACGACTTAATCGAGCGCTTCCCGAGCTTGAGCATCACCACCAATACGCCTGTCGAAAGTGTCTCGCATAACCCAGCTTCATCGCCGTACTCGTACACTGTCAAAACGCCCCGAGGAACACTCAAGGCGCGACATGTGATCCATACGACAAATGCGTACGCTGGCCATCTCGTCCCTTCGCTGCGAGGTTGTCTGACCGGTGCTTTGGCACACATGTCTGCTCAACGTCCCGGAGTGTCTTTCCCACCGTCACATGGAGAGCGCTCTTGGTCGGTGATCTACAGCCCTGGCTTCGACTACGTGACCCAGAGACCAGATAATCTAGATGGCTCACCGGGTGATCTGATGATAGGCGGGGGATTCTTCAGGAGCCGTGAGCAGGGACTGGACCAGATCGGGGTTTGGGACGATGGCCAGGTGCACGCCCTGCCCCTTGTGCACGTCCGCGGCGTGATGCCGACGGTCTTTGAGCCAAGATGGGGCAAGGGCAGTGAACTCGTCAAGGCTTGGACGGGGATCATTGGCTTCACGGGTGACTTAATGCCTTTTGTCGGCCGTGTTTCGTCGTCAGCGGAGGGGGAATGGGTCGCGGCGGGCTTCAATGGCGAGGGCATGGTGTGGGCTTGGCTTTGCGGGACGGCATTGGCGGTCATGGTCTTGGGCAAGCAGGAGGAGGAGCTGGAGGAGGGCGTTGGACGACCCGGGGGGAAGTTAGAGGAGTGGTTTCCAAGAGAGGTTTTGGAGGTCGACAAGGCGAGGTTGAAGAGGGCGGGCATTGCGAACTTGGCTGACTTCGCTACTTGATGAGGGTTGAGAATACAAGTTTTTGCACGCCTAATGTAGGTAGATTTATGAAACCGTCTTCCAAGAATAGGTTGTATAAGGGCGCTGGGGTGCGTGTCATCACCGAGTTCCCGTGATGCATTGGCAGCTGTCAAGCAGTGCCCAGCTCCTAAGTGGTAACCATGCGTCAACAGCTCCTGGGAAATATAAACCACGTGCGTCTTCCTCCGCTTTTTTCTATCAACGACTTCATCAACGCGCTGCATCTAGCTGCTACTTGTTACCATTGTATCTTCTTCATGTTAGCATCATTGTTTTGACCTCTCAACATGTCACTCCTCACGGTAAAGCCCGAACAGCGCATCAACTCGTGGCGGCAGCGCGTCCCCAGCCGCCTCGAGCGACAAGATCCATTCGAGGGTGATGGCTTCGAAGAACGGCCTTCGACGCGCCTCGTGAGCTTTTGGCATCCTGCTAACATAACTGCCTCTCTTCGCTGACCAAGCCTCTACAGACGTTTCGTGATCCATCGCCTCCTGTGCATCGTCCATCTACTCGCCTCAGCTTCTTCCGCAGTGCAACGCCTCTCTTCAGACGGCCTTCCACCTCATCCACTCGGCCGCCGTCGAGTATGATGGAGCGACCTGCTGAAGGAAAGCGTAAGAGCTTACTTGGACTGTTCAGCCGCAAGCGCAAACGGAGGGACTCGGATTCGGAGATAGAGAGCGTGGCGCGAGAGCCCGTTCGCTTGAACTTCTTGTTCGTAGGAAGCAAGGCAGCTGGGCAGACGTCTTTGCTTTTGTAAGAGGATGCCATCTTTAGGTGTTGTTGTTGTGCTAATTTGGCCCAGTCGTGCTCGATATGGCTACTTTCCTGATGTAAGTTCATTTCAGACTGTCTGACGGCGTAAATTTGACGTGTTGAAGCTGACATATGTAGTCTGACGCTTTCTCTCGTCCCTTGTACGAAACTTATGTAAACGACCGAATCTACAACAACCAGCCAGTACGAGTTGAGCTGTAGGACACCTCAGGCGTACCGGATCTGAACACTGTCGAGAGATTGACGTACATTGAGTGGGACGCTGTGTTTCTCTGCTTTGACATTTCGGACAAGATTTCCATGTACACAATTATGCAATGGGTGAGTTCGCCTTCATGACTGCATTTTGATTACACTGGAAATCGATGCTGACCCATGCAGTGGCATCACGCTTCCGACAACGGATTCGCCCGGTCCGCTACTCTTGAGCCACTGCTGTACCTGGTCGGCTTGAAGAAGGATCTGCGTGATCAGTGTTTCCTGGAAGATCACCGGACTGGTGCTGCGCTTGCACCATCGGGACTTTTTGCGTATCCGACTTGCTGCATTTGTTCTTCTGAGGCAAGGATGATCTTATGGCACATCGTGATCTGGGTGACCTACGGCTAACATGAGAAGTAGGCGAGCTGGCACGCGAAGCGCATTGGTGCGACCAATTACCTTGAATGTTCGGCTGCAACTGGCGAAGGGATCAAGGAGTTCCTCGATAACTCTGTGAGGGATGCGATGAAGCGTGCTGTTGGAGAGATGGATTGGCAAGAGGACAAGAGTGATGTGTCCAAGAAAAGGCGAAGATTCTTCTAATGGGAGGGTGTGGTTTTGAGCTGAGCCTGGATCTCTAAATCTTGGGGGAACTAGTAGCTTTCTGACACGGCATTCGTACATTGTACACTTTTAAGAATCTCTGGTGTATAAGATTCAATATTTACAGATTGAAGAACCCTATTGTTCATCACAGTTACCAGTATTGAATTGATATGAAGTCTGTCAATTTTCAACCAAACAATTCAGGGTAACCAGGTCATTTGTTCTACTTCAGCCAGTCAATAGGATCGAGACTGCCCAGCCCCTGGCGGTGGTCCGTGCGCCACAGTACCACGAATCCACTCTTGACCTCACTCACTTCTTCTCAAATGCAGGTACCGAGCCAAGCTGAGATTGACAGTGATACATTAATTTATTGACACAATAGACATCAACCACCGGATACCTTGCCACTACTAATGCACAGAAATGGCTATAGCATAAAGCTTTGAGATTTCTCAGGACACTTAGAATATATCTTTCTCCTCTTCTTGTAACCCTCTTTGAACTGAACACTTGTCCTTGACCGGGACCGCGTATAAGTCGATCGCAAAGCTTCACCCCATCGACGACAACCACTTCACGACATGACGACAACTTCAACCCTGGCCATCTTGGCTGTAGTATTCGCCTCTGTTGTTGGTCTCGGCTTTGCTTCTTTGCTGTGCTTCCCGACTATGGCTTCGCTCTACCTCACCTACCTGCTCTTGCTTATCGGGCTTGTCGTCTTTATCACTGTGAGCCTGTTCCTCTCAAAGCTAAAACCACCCGCTGACCACTCTTCTAAGACTCGACACATCCAGCTCGTCAATCGTCGTCGCATTGCAAAGTTGAAGAAGCAGACCTCAGCGGATAGCCGCCGTCGCTCTTACGAATACTACCTCTTCGTCCTCGGCTCTGGCGGCCACACCAAGGAGATGCTGATGATGATGGACGACGGGTTCTGCAACTTTTCCAACTTTCATCGTCGCTACCTGATCTCCTCTGGTGATGGAATGTCTGCGAACCATCTCACCGAGTACGAGGACGACCTTAAGGCTTTATGTGATGCCGAGGGAAGGGAGCCTGGAACCTACGATACCTTCACCGTCACCCGTGCGCGCCGCGTCCATCAGCCTCTTTGGTCGACCCCATTCACTGCGCTTCTCAGCATCATTGGCATCTTCCCGGCTCTTTTGAAACCACCAGCTAACAAGGTCGGCTCCAACTTGCGGTTTCCGACCTGCGTGTTTTCCAACGGACCAGCTACAGGCTTTTTTGTCGGCTTGGCGGCTCATCTTCTCAAGGTCTTCTACATCGTACCAGACAACACGATGAAGTTTGTCTATATCGAGTCATGGGCTCGCATCTCAACTCTGAGTCTCACCGGCAAGCTGTTCTACTACTCAGGCATCGCCGACGTCTTGATGGTGCAGCATGGGGAGGTGGCTGCCAAGTATGGAATTGAGACGTGTGGAGAAATGGTGTTCAATGCCCGACGGCCGGATATCTGAGATGGAGGGGTATATCACGCCCAAGAGCTTTCTTTGAACATGCGTGAATTTGGGGGCTCTAGTACATAGATAGTAATGTTTACAAGATTTGTGTACATGACGGGTATCATCCGCCTTTTGTAATGCGATCTTAAACCGCCTTCTCCGCCTCTGCAGCCGTCGCTTCTGCAGCACCCTCTTCTGGGGCAGCCTCCTCCAGACCGAAGCTCTCGACGTCCGAATTGCGCGACGCCTCTTGTCGCTCCGTCTCCTTGCCTGCCCAGATCTTCCAGGCCTCGAACTCGCGGTCCTCTAGGTCGTGCGCGACGTCGATACGTGTCTTGTTGAAGTAGGCGCCCACGTGCTTGGCCTCCTCGAGGGCCACACGCTTCTCGACCTCTTCTTCCTGGCGGAGGCGGTAGAACTCGCGGCGGGTGACGTCGTAGGCTTTGCGCTTGCTGAGCTTGTCGTTCTCCATGAGGTAAATTTGACGCTGTACGACGCTGTGGACAGAGTTAGCTTGTCAATCCAATGCCATTGTGTTGTCGATGAGTAGGGGTAACTTGCCATTCACCCGACAGGGGAACGCCGGGCTGCTTCAAGCCCTTGCTCCAATCGCAACGCTGATAGTCCTTTCCGTCCAGCTCCAGGATGATACGGGGCCTGGCAAGCTCCCAGGGGTGGTCTTTGTAGAAAGTGGTTCGCAGCGCATCTTCAAGATACGTTATCCGCTGGGGGCGGAACAAATTCTTGGGCTTGGTCGCTTTAGGGTTGGGCGCTCGGTGTCGGGGAGGGAGTGTTCGGACGAGGGTCTCGGCGGGCGGCACCGACTGCATGATGCTAAACCATGGCGGCGTAGGGACTGTTTTCTGGCCGAGGATGTTGTGGTTGAGCTCCTCGGAGACTGTATGTAGGACCCTTGCGGGCCGGATCTGTCTGCCTCCCATGGCCAGTCTCTCAACGTAAGTTAGCAGGTAGGAAAGGGAGTTAGAAGATAGAGCATCTGGGGCCTACCGAGTCAATTGGCGCTTGAACTGGGAGTGAGCTCTCGTATTGTCGCGCGATCGCTGGGCTCAAGACCGGGTGTCGTGGTGTGGTAGTGGAAATTTTGGAGATCGGTAAATCTTAACGCCGACAGCGCGGGACAGTTGCCGGGAGCTTGGCGCGAATCCGCCCCCGATTTGTTAGCAAAAATCCATCTCGAAAAAAGGTCCCACTAGGAACAAGCCTCTCAACCCGCGCTGCCAGCTTCGAGATTGCCGACATCTTCTCACCCTCGCGCTCGTCCTATCACGTTCTTCCGTTTTCCAATCTTTCCTCGCCGTTCCCGTCTCGACTGCCACGGCTACACAACGCGGTCGCAGCATCATGAGGAGGAGCTCATGAAAATCTCTAGTCGAGTAGACGGCTCCGTCTGTGCGGTGCTTTCGAACCGACCGTCGGCCAGACTTGGGGCCACGGCTGCGAGGAGAAGCCTTTGCACCGTGAGGGATGTCGGCAGGGAGACGCACAGGAAGAGGCCGAGCACGATCTGTGCGAGGAGCTCGCTGTGGCTCCTCTCGACCTTCACATCAACGACCGACGCTCGACGTGCCATACCCTTATCCCGAACCCGACAAACCTCGACGAACTATAGCACCGCTGCTACCGCCACAGGATCCTCAGCCCAGAGCTACCACTCAGCGAATGGCAACAATGCGCAACACCTCATGTCCTTTGTCCGACAGGAGGACTCGAGTACGGTGGATGACCATCTCGAGTTCTATCGGGACCCTTACCGACGAGGATATGCTCAACCAGATGGGCAGAAACTGCAGATATCGGACAACAGGCGGGACGTCGAATTTCCATCGGGAAGTGAGACTTTCAAGGTCAACGATGAGACGAGGCAATTGATCATCAAGCTCTGCGGCGCCATCTCCCACAAGCTTCGAAATCCACATCGAACAACGCTTGATCCAATATACAATCTCTACCTCCAGCTACCGGAACCTAGGATGCTACATCTCACATGGCAATGGCGAGATAGGTTACTCAAGGTCATGGGTACTCCTCCAAAGCGAAACTCGGAGTCGATGCTGCGATATTTTGCTCTTGTCGCCGATGTAAAAAATGCCGGCTTGACCTTGCGTCGAACGCATTGGAATCTTGCCCTGACGTTTGCTGCAAAGTATGCGGCTCGCGCGACGTCTACCGAGATGGAGACTGCCCTGCGTTTGTGGAGAGAGATGGAGCGCGATGCCAATGTCAGGGGAAATGACGTAACGTTCAACGTCTTGTTTGACGTGGCTTCAAAGGCCGGCAATTTTACTCTTGCGGATATGATTTACAGAGAGATGGAAATACGAGGGATTGAATACAACCGATACCACCACGTCAGTCTGATACACTATTTTGGGCTGAAGATGGATTCGGGAGGCATACGGGCCGCTTACAAGGATATGGTTGAGGCGGGTGAGATGATTGACACAATTGTCCTCAACTGTGTGATATCGGGGCTTCTTAGATGCGGCGAGGAGTCAGCGGCTGAAGAGACTTATCAGCGGATGAAGAACGGCCACGCAATGGCCCCTGCGATCCCTGATAGGAACTACGGGATGGGCCGAGTCATCACCAAAGTCTTGATGATGTTCACCAAAGTCGGCAAAGAGCATCCGGAGCTTCAGAAATCGCTGCAGAAGCAGATCCGACTGGCACCGAACCTCCACACCTACAAGCTCTTCGTCGAGCACTACGCTATCCGGGTGGGGGACCTCGCCAAGGTTGCGCAGTACTTGGATGAGATGAAGTTTCTCAGGATCACCATCCATCCCACCATATTTCTTGCTCTGTTCAAGGGCTTCTACTCTCACGGCGGCTTTGCTAGTTCAGAGTGGAGCGAGCAGCGTCTGGAGGGAGTCTTGAAGGCTTTGTATCAGGCAAGGGATGAGCGGGTGAGAGGTTTCCGCATCGATCGGTGGCTTGCCATCTGGACTCTACGGGCAGTCAGGAAATGCTCCTCCAATGAGGCTGTGGTCCAGGCATATGATGACTTGGCTGCGCGGTGGGACATTCCGCCCGATCGGCAGCCGTTCATGCAGTCCATAGTCGACAACATTCTCAACGGCAGCGATATGAAATCGTCGACGGGTCAATGGGATGGCCCCTCATACCGAAGATATAAGAGGGATGGGACGAGGTTATGATGTAACAGTAGATTCTGTACCAATTTGTACATTACGCAATAGAATAATACCCCGGAGCCAGAAAGAGCTCTGCGTATCTTGAGAAATACTCTATTTGGGTCATGCACACCAGTCGCAGCTGTTGATTGGCGTTGCGAGTATCATGCAAGAGGAAAGGCGCTGGTGTCGGACAAATGAGATTGAATTCGGTGCCAGGATCGAAGGTGACTGATGTCTATTTGGATTATGTACACAACCATCCACCTCCAGGCTCCCTGATCTGTCAATGGACAAACGCCATACCCTATCTGCGGAACGCGGATTTAGGTAGGCTTGTAGGTCTGCCAGACTGCAGGGCACGTTAGTATCGAAGTCGAAATCCGGCAAGGTTCGGGAGAGAAACAACGCACCAGCAATGCCGAAGGGAGCGAAGAAGCCGGTGGCCATGAAGGCCCAGTAGCCAGCACCGAACCACTTGCTGCGGGGGTTGAAGGGGATGTTGCTGTAGGTGCCCTCAGGGTAGTGGTAGGGCGACGAGAGGCGGGCGCGGGTGGTCTGGAAGCCTCGCTTGGTGACCAGCGAGGTCGTGGTGCGGGTAGCGGCGCGAGAGAGCATCTGCAGCACGAGCAAGGAGTCAATTAGATTCAAATATGGCGGCAGAGCATGGCCGTGAAGCTCAATGGCCTGGGAGAGGTTGTGGAAACGCACCTTGACGTTGCGGAGTGGCGATTGGGGATGGGAGCTTGGTGGATGTGTCAAACGTCGTGATGATGGCGCCCGAGGTCAAGATGGTGGTCTGAGGTTGAAAGGAAAACGCTTGACAGATCACGTGCAGGGCCATGTGACGGGCGCTGCTTACTTTTCGAGTCGTACGTGACGTCGGCTGCAACCGCCGGGTGGAGCTAGCTTTACACCCTCTCACCGCCTGCAGCTTCGTCCGCCAGGGGATTTTCTTTCTGCCGCCCAGCCCCCACTTTCCCTGTTGACTAACTTTTTTTTAATCGCAGGCCCGTGTCCCACGAATTGGGAACTCCGATCGATCGATTCTGTTGTACGGGACGACAGACTCGCACCCGTTTTTCTCTCGAGGAACGTTTTACTCTTCTAGAGGCATCAGCGTGTCCTTGCCAGCACGTTTTTCTTCCAACTTATTAGACTGCAGCTCATATTCAGTTAAACCCATATTTCTGTTCGCACCTACTCCTACCACGATCAGTTTTCCTTTACAGCTACCGAACGGGCTCCGATCCCGGATTCAGCCTGCTCAAGATGGATGAGATGTTTGATGTGTTCGAGGGCAGGGTGGAGGCCCCGAGTGCAAGTGAAGACGAGAGGGTTCCCCAGAAGAGCCGGAACCGCGACACGACAAAGAAGAGAAAGGCGGACGAGGCGATGAACGGAAACGCAGGCAAGGAGCCGGAGGATGTGAATATGGACAACCCCGCGGATGCCTCCAAGGACGAAGAGTCTGACGACGACGACGATGACGACGACGAGAGCTCGGATACTCCCAGCCAACAGGACAAGAAGAGGAGGAAGAAGGGAGACGGCGCCGCCCCTGTCATGACAGATACCTTCCAAACCGCCGAATCAAGAGAGGTTGCTGGCGCAGCGACCTTTGTGCCTCAAGACTCGTCTCTCGTTCTGTCGCATAACATCCAGCATCAGGTTGCGCTGCCTCCCGATCTGGACTACGAATACGTCCCCTTGTCCGAACACAAGGCCCCCGACGAGCCCGCGAGGACCTGGAACTTCAAGCTCGATCCCTTCCAGAGTCTCTCAGTCGCATCCATTGAGCGAGAAGAGAGTATCCTCGTGTCAGCGCATACTTCTGCCGGAAAAACCGTTGTTGCTGAGTACGCCATCGCGCAATGTTTGAAGCGCAACCAGAGAGTCATTTACACAAGTCCTATCAAAGCCCTGAGTAACCAAAAGTATCGAGATTTCGAGGCCATTTTTGGAGATGTGGGCTTGATGACCGGAGATGTGACCATCAATCCAACAGCTAGCTGTCTTGTTATGACAACGGAGATTCTGCGGTCAATGTTATATCGTGGCTCAGAGATTATGCGAGAAGTTGCCTGGGTTGTCTTTGACGAGATCCACTACATGCGCGACAAGACAAGAGGTGTCGTTTGGGAGGAGACCATCATCATGCTTCCCGACAAGGTCCGATACGTCTTCTTGTCCGCCACTATTCCCAACGCCTTCCAGTTCGCCGAGTGGATTGCCAAGATTCACCACCAGGCCTGTCACGTCGTCTATACCGATTTCCGACCGACACCCCTTCAGAACTACTTTTTCCCTGCCGGTGGCACCGGCGCTAGACTTATTGTTGACGAGAAGAGCAACTTTAACGAGCAAAACTTCAACTTGGTTATGGCGGAGGTCGAGGAGAAGAAGGGGGCTGATCCCAATGACCCCAACGCTCGACAGAAGGGCAAGGGCAAGAACAAGAAAACCAACAAGGGTGGCGCGGACAGTGGTTCAGATATCGCCAAGATCATCCGGATGACCATTAAGAAAAAGTTCAACCCAGTTATTGTCTTCAACTTCAGCAAGCGAGAATGCGAAAACATGGCTATGAACATTTCGTCCTTGAGCTTCAATGACGATTCCGAAAAGGCCATGGTTCGCAAGGTGTTCAGCAGCGCGATTGAGAGTTTGTCCGAGCAGGATCGAGAACTACCCCAGATCATCAACTTGCTACCTTTGTTGGAGAGGGGTATCGGTGTGCATCATTCAGGACTGCTGCCAATCCTCAAGGAGACCATCGAGATTCTTTTCCAGGAGTCTCTTATCAAGGTTCTCTTCGCGACCGAAACCTTCTCGATCGGTTTGAACATGCCTGCCAAGACTGTTGTGTTCACACAGGTTACCAAATGGGATGGTGTCAAGAGAAGACCGCTCACTTCGTCTGAGTATATTCAGATGGCTGGACGCGCTGGTCGTCGTGGTCTTGATGCTCGAGGTATTGTTATCATGATGATTGACGACAAGCTTGAGCCCGACACCGCCAAGGAGATTGTCACTGGTCATCAGGACCGACTCAACTCGGCTTTCTACCTCGGTTACAACATGATTCTTAACCTGCTAAGAATTGAGGCTATTTCGCCAGAGTTTATGCTCGAGAGATGCTTCCACCAGTTCCAGAACGCGGCTAGCGTCCCCTCCCTGGAGAAGGAACTGATGTCGTTGCAACAGCAACGCGACACAACGAGCATTCCTGATGAAGCCACCGTCAAGGACTACTACCAGATCAGGCAACAGTTGAGTACCTACACCAAGGACATGCGCGCTGTGATTCAGCACCCCAACTACAGCATTTCTTATCTCCAACCTGGACGTCTGGTGCAGATCTACAACCCCAAGGATGCTGAGGAGACTGTGGTTGGCAACGGCTCGGAGTTTGGCTGGGGAGTCATCGTCAACCAGACACCACGTCGATCACCCAAGCTGGGCGAGCCCGAGTACATCCCCCAGGAGGCTCACGTCATTGATGTCCTTCTACCTATTTCAAGGTCGAGCGCCGAGTTTTCTCCCGGACAGCCAGCCGAGGAGATGCCTCCAGGCCTAAAGCCGATATCCGACGACGATGATATCAAGTTTGCGGTTGTTCCTTGTCTGCTAACCTGCATCAAGGCCATCAGCCAAATCCGACTATTCTTGCCCAAGGAGGGTCTGAAGACGGATGGCGACAAGGACACATTGACCAAGTCTCTGATGGAGGTCAAGCGCCGTTTCCCCGATGGCCTGCCAATCCTGGATCCGATCGAGAACATGGAGATTACGGACGACTCATTCAAGAAGCTCTTGAGGAAAATCGAGGTTCTTGAGTCAAGACTGCTGGCGAACCCTCTGCATCTGTCTCCCCTGCTTCCTTCGCTATGGGATCAGTACCACTCCAAGGTCAAGCTGACTGACAAGGTCAAGGAGACCAAGAAATCGATTGCTAAGGCTCACAGCATCGCCCAGATGGACGAGCTCAAGTCTCGCAAGCGTGTCCTTCGTCGTCTTGGCTTCATCAACGACGCCGAGGTCGTCCAGCTCAAGGCGCGAGTCGCATGTGAGGTCTCCTCTACCGAGGGTCACGAGCTGCTCCTCTCAGAATTGCTGTTTGACCGATTCTTCAACGAGCTTACTCCCGAGATGTGTGCCGCCGTCATGAGCTGCTTCATCTTCGATGAAAAGGTCGAGGCTCCGGCGCTCAAGGAAGAACTGCAGAAGCCCTTCCGCGAGGTTCAGGCCAAGGCTAGAATCATCGCCAAGGTCAGCCAGGAGTGCAAGCTCGACGTCAACGAGGAGGAGTACGTGCAGAAGCTCAAGTGGCAGCTGATGGAGACTGTCTACACCTGGGCTCAAGGACGTCCATTTGTCGAGATCTGGTAAGCTACTTACTCCTTCACACTTATGAGAAAAACTATCCGCTAACAGACGTAGCAAAATGACCAACACCTACGAGGGCTCACTGATCCGACTCTTCCGCCGCCTGGAAGAGCTTCTGCGACAGATGGCCCAGGCCGCCAAGGTCATGGGCAACGATGACCTGACCAAGAAGTTTGAAGAGAGTCTGTCAAAGATCCGCAGGGACATTGTTGCCGCCCAGAGTCTGTACCTGTAAGCTGCGAAGCGTCCTTGCTAGATCACATGGACGGTTGAAAAGGGGGGACTGGCATGAGTTGACTGTAATTTTGCTATACCATCACCGGCTTGGGAGTTTGGCGCGTCGGAAAAGATGTAGTATCTTATGATCGGGCTGTCGAGTCGTGGTCCCGATGTTGGGAATGGACTCTGTATAAGCCTTCCCTCTGATAAGTTGTGTATGTAGTGTGTCTTGTAAAAACGCCTGGAACGCCACCCTTCCGTATTACTCCTGCTTTTTTGAATCTCAGTTGGGAGTTGTTGTGAAGGGATCTACTAAGGCCTATCCCCCGATAACTCCATGATGAACCCAATGCAGAGGCTGAAAACGACGCCGAAGCCAACAAAGATCTGCCATCTCTTGCTCCAAATCCCTTCCTCGCGCATCAACCAAGTCAAGCTTCCCAGCGGGAAGAAGAAACCGACCATCATTGCCCGGAACAGTATTTCCAGCACCGAAGCCATGCCTGTAGATTCGTCTTCAAGAGGATTCGACTCTGATGGAATTCCCTCAGCATTGTTGTCGATCCAGGCATCCTCCATGTTGCGCAACGTGTCGGGCGAAGGCATGGCGTCTGGCGTGAAGCGTGCAGTGTGAATGGACGTGAACTGTGTCCTCAGCGTCGCGATCTCGGAATTTGTGAATCCCGACTGGAGTAGTCGATCAAAACCCCGTGGCCTTGGCCTAGTCGACGTCGAAGGCTTGGATCCCTCTGGCGTCGCATCCTTAGGTGGTTTCGCTGCGTCTTCCTCCTCCTTCTGGAGCTCATCACTCGTCAGCTCATCGCCAATGGAGCAGTTCACATAGACTCGCGACAAGTTTGCGCCCTCGATAGCTTTGCCCTTGCCCTTGGGGTCGTCATCGCGCGGCGGCGGCGGCGGAGGGGGCGGTTTGAGGACCGAGCTGAGAGCCGAGGCGTCGGGCAGCAGACGGCCCTGATGGATGAGGCGGAGACGGCTGCGGGAGGAGAGACGGGTACGTAGGAGGCGCTTCAGAGCAAGAGTGGTAGTTATTTGTGGTGAGGGGATGTCGAGGTCGAGATCTGGCTGCGACGTGGAGAAGCGGATGGTGAGATAGAGCGGAGGAGGGAGAGGATGTGAGGGCGAGGCATGACTGGTCATGATGGCGGCATTTTTTCGATGTTTGTCGGCTTTATCGATGGGGGAAGACGTTTCAGCGGTTGTAGAAGTGATGCTTAAGCTCGAAGACTACGTATCGAGCTACTGGTTTCTTCGTGTGTGTAGAGTGTTGGGTGACGTTGTATGGAGTTGAATGTTTCGAGGTTCGATGGAATATTCGGTGGTGACGTGACCTCCCACATGTCACCTCAACTTTCAGGGTGTCTGCAGGGGGTTACACCGCTGCCGGCCCCGCTACAGGGTTCCGCGCCAGCGCATGGTGACCCTATCGAGACACCCCGACCGCCTGGCAGAATCCCCAGAAAGTGGGCTCGGCTTGTGAATAAACATGGCCATCATTTTCAACACTTTCATGAGCGTCAACCTTAGAGCCCACCCACAGTCCTCCTTGCTAAAGGCTAACTTTCGTTGTGTTATCCGCTCAAATAGACTCACGGTCATGGGAGTATGCCGCGCTTGCGAGGGACGAAATACTTGACCTGCTTCTACTGTGGCAAGCGGTCCAACACTAAATATGACGGCGTCACTCGCCAGTTTCTGTGCTTGTCTTGCGATGCAACTAACTATCTCGATGAGGTATGGACACAGAATCTCTCCCTAACCTTCGGCTTCGACTGACATCTCCCAGTATGGAGAGATTACGGATCCTCCAGTAGCCACCGAGCGCGAAGCTCCTGCAACACAATACGCCGTCCCGCGACAGTCCCCTCCATCCTCCCCGAAGGACAGCATCTTCTGCTCAACATGTCTCAAGAACCAGCGCCTCTTCACATCTTCTCTCGCACAGTACCTTCCTGACGATCCGAACCACCCCGATTACCCCGAGCTAGAGCGAAACTACTACCGTTACCGCAAGGGACTGGAGGAACGGTATCCCCAGGTCTGCGATGAATGCGCGGAGCGAGTGGATGGCCAGATCCGTCGGGCGGGATACACAGCAAAGACGGATCATCTTCGACGAATGATGGAGAAGAGTCGAGGCAGAAAAGTTGACCCGGGAAGGACATCTCCTCTGGATTGGGCCAATAGCTTAGGAAAGGGACTCTGGTGGGGAGGACTGGCGATGCAGATGCTCTGGCATCTGAGGTCGATCGCGTTCGTGCTGGAGCATAGAGACGACGGAATGTATGACCCCGACGACAAAAGCTGGTCGAGGATGGCTGTGACTAGTATGACATGGATTGCCGCGATTCTACCTCCGGCAGACACTCTGATCAGCGGTGCGGTTACGGCGAGTATACTGTCAGTATGGTGGAACCCGCAGTTCGTACAGGTTAGCCGGGGCTTCACGAGGCACCTGCTGGGGTTCACGCAGTGGTACTCCTTCCAGGGCCTCATCATCTTCTTTCGCTTCCTGTTCCGTCGCGTGCTGGAGATGAACGGTGGCAAGGCGCAGTCGAGGAGTGCCCAGCTAAGTGCTCACCTGGTCATGTCGGTCGTCATGATTATGGTAGGTTCTCTTAAGAATGCATTCAGAAGCCGTACTAACATGTAACAAGATATACTCTCTCGCAAAAAGGTCGATCAGAGTCGATACAACACCCCTTTTCGGCAGCTCGAGCGCAACCGTATCGCCGAGGCAACCCAAGATCACCAGGAGAAAGCAGGAAGAGCCACAGACGTTCTCAGACTTGCTCACCGAGGCGCTGGACTCGTCGACCCCGAAACCACAGCGAGACCTGTTTAGTCAACCCCTCGTCAGCTCGTTATCACCGCCGTATCCCAGCAGCCCTGCGAGAACTCAGGAAAGTCCTCATGCCCAACTCAACAACCTCAACATAACTCCTCAAAGGCGCCAGGAGGTGCAATACTCGGACGAGATGGACTGGACGCCAACTGAATCCCAGACCCAGTCTCAGCACCGGGCATTTCGCAACATGCCTCCTCCCGACGCTCCGAGGCGAGCATTTGGCGAGGCGCCCGTCACCACCGAACAAAGCCCATTTTGGTACAAGGTTCCTCCGGCCCCGACAAACCCGTCACATCGCCTGAGAAACCCACCCAATGCGCCAATCTTGAGAAGCAAGCCGGCTGAGAAGGGGAGCATCTTCTTCCGAGGCGCAGCCAAGGCGCAAAGTCATGAGAAGGAGGATGATGAGCGGGACGTGTCCTTCAAGCCGCCGAGCTTCTTTGCGCCTCAGGCGAGCAATGACGAGGCCAATAGCCTGGCTGACTTGCTGGGCCAGAGTTTCAGCTTGAGCCAGGAACAGAGCCAGCCTGCAGGCACGTCAAGGGGTCCGTCGAAATGGACTTCTCATACTCATGCTTCAGCTGGTAGGCCTCAAATGGATGATCTTGGGGTGGAATTCGTGGCTTTAGCGGCGCTGCTCGTCCTTTGGGGCCTGACTGTTGCCATCTCTATGCCATTCGGTCGAGAGGTGCAACTTGCTCTGCTCTCTGCGGCGGGGACAATTGCATTGCGCGTCACAGGCGAAGCGAGTCGGGACACGAAAGAAGAACAAGCTCCTAGTACAGCAACCTACGTTAGCTCAGTGTTGAGCGTTGTGGAGTTAGCTGCTGTGTGCTGGCTTGGCTGGGAGGTATGGCAAAACAATGCGGATGCTGGCAAGTACGGCATTGGTATTTTGACGACGATGCTTGGGCATCAGATCTGGAGTAGCGTGGTTTAACGATTCTCTATGCATAGAAGAGTGAGTGGCTTTAACAGGATACCAAGCAAAGGAGTTGGCTGGAAGGATAGAGATGATTGCGCGTCTGCATATACAAGAGGGGGTTCGCTTACTGAGAATACATATAACGGTATATAGGAGCTCAACCTCAAGTTACTTGAGACGGCAATAACGAAGCATTCACATCGCCAGGCATGGTTTTCTAATATTCGAACAATTGGTTATTTCCACGAACGTGAGCAGACATTTACTATACTCAAGTCTAACAACTGCATATAGATCCGGTATGTTTATGCATTTCATATTCATTAGTCCTCTGCTGGGATCTTTGCCCGCGGGACAATACGCATCCTATCTTTTTCATACTAAAGCGTTCAATCATCATCAAGTACATCAAGCCTGGGCCTCGAAGGGAGTCTCATAGGGCCGCTCAGCCTGAGGCGTGATGCGGGCCAGATGCCTTCGCTGGCCAGACTTCCAGTCGACCAGAGCAGTGTGCTGCACAGTCCGGTTGTCCCAGACGACGACTGTGCCGGCCTGCCACTTGACGCGGGTGTGGAAGTCGGCGCCCCAGGCGATGTGCTCGTAGAGGAAGTTGAGGATGGCGTCCGACTCTTCCTTCTTGAGACCGACGATGTCTCGGGTGACTTGCGGAATGTTAGTCTCTGGTTCGTTCTGGCCGTCTACGTGAGAGGAGGTGTTGTCACTTACACTGGGGGTTGACAAAGAGCGACTTCTCGCCGGTGACGGGGTGTGTGCGCACTATGGGATGCTCATTGACGACGGGCTCGCGGCGCTTGATGCTGCCCTTTTTGACACTCGCGTTGACCTGCTCGATGCCAGAGTGCGTGGCCTTGAGGCCGTGGAGGAGCTTCTGGAAAGCAGGAGACAGGCGCTCGTACGCCTCGACGGTGTTGGCGAAGAGAGTGTCGCCGCCGGTCTCGGGGACGTCGAGGATGTACAGGAACGTGGTCCCGGGCGGCTGCTGCTCGTAGGTGATGTCGGAGTGCCACGCCACGGAGCTCACGCGGGTCTCGAAGAAGGTCTCGTGGGTCTTGTCCCCGGCGCCGCGGTGGACGAGGTGGATCTCCGGGTGGCCCTCGGGGGAGCCGGAGGTGGGATGGATGTGGTGGCGGCCAAAGTAGCCGCCGAACCTGAGGGCGTCCGGGATGGGCAGGTCGGCAAAGTCCTGGTTGCGGAAGGCGACGACCTTGCGCTCGGCGACGTACCGGGCGAGCTCGTCCTTTCCGGCGTCGGAGAGGCTGCTCAGCTGGACGCCCTCGACCTCGGTGCCGATGGTCGGGGTGAGGTGCGAGACCTTGGCGTCCTTGGTGATGAGGTTGGGAAAGGTAGGGTCGGCGTCTTTGCCGTGTTCGTAGTGCTCAAAGGGCTCAAGAGGAGGATAGGTCTGGTCTGTGTTCCAGGTGGGGAGGTAGTGCGGGTACTTGGAGGTGTTAGTCGAGTGCTGGGTGATTGACTGAAGGCATGAGGAGGACTGAATTTATACGGGAGACTTGATCAAGTCCTCCGTTTCTTCACAGATGAAGCAGTCTTACCTTGGCGGCGGCATGTTCATCAGTGCCTTGCTCCTCCAAGTCTTTCCTGTAGACAGTAGGAGACAACTCCTTGTAAACACCCTCAACATGGCCAGGGTAGAGCTTCAGCTTGGAAGCCTCAGTGGCCAGCTTCTGCACGGTCTCGGTTGCTGAAGGAGCCATTGTGAATAAGAAGGTAATCGGATCTCAAGCTATTGATTCCTGGTCTTGTCTTGCTAAGATGAGTAGCAAGCTCAGGCCCGTATTTCGAGAAAGCAAGCACCTTTATATACATCATCTTGGTCTCTCATCTCGGGCGTCGGTAATCGCCATCTGACAAATACATGGCCGGAGTCGAATCTGATGCTCAACGCGGGGAGGGGGGAGACAAAGACGCGAGCTACGGGACTCGACCTGCGTCACTACGCATCCAGGCACTGGCGAATCTCTGCACCTAGATTTACCATGACGGTATCGCAAATAAGCAACCCGCCTGTGCCTCTCCAGCCTGCGCTGCGGCCTCGGACCGTCCAATTGCGCAAATGTCGCGGCCATTGCGTCGATCAATGAGACGCGCGCATCTTCTCGACACATGCTACCCTAATCACGCAATGGAGGCTTTGGAGCGTGTGACAGGGCAGACACGGCGAAACTTCTCCGCATGGCCTTGGCCCAACGATGTCGGCGATTCTTCCTCGCCCTCTTGAGATGGGCAAGAATGCAAGGTTGTGGGTTGGGATTGCGCCATCACCGAGTGTGCTTGGGGTTCTTGGAGGCGCCTGCGCCAATCTGGTGTCGCAATCTCAAGGGCAGAGTCACGCAATGCGACAATCATAGACCTCGAGCTATCGCGACTTGGAGTTGGATAACATTGTTTTCCGCTGCCCATATTGAGCGATTTGAATCCTGCTGGTCAGGAAGTGAACATGCGATGCTGTTATTCGAGCTCCGTTTTTGAACAAGTGATATATCTCCCGGGAAAACTCCTGTATAACGAATATCTCAACTTACTAATCGCACATAGTCAGCTCCAACGTCACAACACAAACGACTATTTCTGCGACACTACCTAGCGAGTATGATCACTCCGCCGGGACAACCCAAACGATTTAGTGTCCACGGCTTCTCGGTCGGGTATCTCAGCGATTGGATCGGGCAGTCCCCGTCGCTGGGCACGCAATAGTCCTCTTGCGGAGAATCATCCGTCATGGACTCCCATGTGAAACCGCTTGCAAGCAACAACAGACCAGGCTCAGCCAGTAGCATTCTAGCTATTGAGAGTTGTGAGTTGGTCCGAGGCACTTTCTACTTCTTGATGATGCAGGTCTTATCCAGGACCTTAGATTGGCTCGTTCAAAGAACCCCTAGCTCCCACGGACTGCAGAGGGCTCAGTGTTTGATGCGGATATGCTTAATCGCTTCCGTGGTGGACACCCGAGTATCGCATAGTTTCCTCCAGCCTCTGCGTGCCCCAGTAAACTGATACCTGACGTCGTTCCATGTCGCTGTGGGAGCGCCGAGGCACCCTGGATCAGCTCGATATGCCGTAGACAAAGCTCATATTGCCAAGTTTGAGGTGATTGCAAGCGCTCATCGCGACATTGATGATTCCCACCAAGCATCCAAAGAAGGTTGCGAGCGAGTTCCATCACTTGCCCCCTGCTGTTGTGTTCGAGCCAGATTCGGGGCCATGATTTCCAGACTAGGTGTTGTTAGAATGAAGTGAAAACACGTTTATAAGCCAAGTCGTATATCCTTCAAAATACCAGTTTTTCTTTTGACATCTCCGCGGACTCACATCCGTCCATACAGTAGTCCTCTTACTTTGCCCCTTCCCCCTCCCCCCTCCCTCCACCATGGCTAGCAGGGATACCAAGGACGTCCTTGTGCACGACCAGAGTCCAAACTCGTCCATTGACAGCGGAGACGAGTCTGCTTCTTCGGCCGCTGAGCATGTCTTTTCTGACCCTGCAGTCGCCGACCGTTGGCGCAAGGTCTATGAAAATGCCGAGTATGAGAACCGCCATCGATTCGATCCCAAGTATACCTGGACAGCCGAGGAAGAGAGGAGGCTAGTGAGAAAGGTGCAGTACCCAAGTGACTTGCATGCTACCTACACAAAACACTCCTAAAATGTATCAATGGCTGACATACTGGTCGTGTTGCTGGTACAGATCGACTTCCGCATCTGTCTCTGGGCATGGGTCATGTTCTGCTCCCTTGACTTCCACCGTCGCAACATTAACCGGGCCATCTCCGATAACATGGTAAGTCTGCTCCAACTTTAGAGACTGCCTAGACTGAAAGCTAACTGAAACCCAGTTGCCAGAACTTGGCATGGACACGAATGACTTCAACTATGGCCAAACGGTTAGTAAACTTGCCGCTATTCTGTCCCATGCTTGTTGCTCCCCTATGCTTTCCCGTCCCTCTAATGTGCTCATTCTACCCACAATGCAAAAGCTGACGCAGACGGATCTCTAGATCCTTTTGGTTACTTTTCTTGCTGCCGAGCTGCCTAGCGGCTTGGTCAGCAAGAAGCTTGGCGCCGACAGATGGATTCCGTTCCTCATCTGCTCCTGGTCTATTGTGTCGGGCTGCCAGGCCGGACTTTCCAACAGGTCGGGCTACTTTGCTATCAAAGCCCTTCTAGGCCTTGCAATGGGTGGCTTTATCCCGTATGTTACCCAGGGCTTGGCACCGTTTCTAGAGACCGCGGTTGGCTAACACTTGGAAGCGATATCGTCCTTTGGCTCACCTACTTTTACAAGTCCAATGAGCTCCCTCTTAGACTGGCGTTCTTCTGGACCGCCATTAGCACCAGCAACATCGTGGGCTCACTGCTCGCCGCTGGAATCTTGCAGATGCGTGGTATTGCCGGAATGGGCGGTTGGCGATGGCTGTAGGTCCTGAGAGCATGTACAAGCCCAGAATACATCAACTGACTCGACCATGCAGTTTCATCATCGAGGCTTCCGGCACCTTCATCATTGGTCTGTTCTCGTGGGTTCTTATGCCCCCTGGACCTTGCCAGACCAAGAACTGGTTCCGCGGCAAAGACGGCTGGTTCACCGAGCACGAAGAGTACATCATGGTCAACCGACTACTCCGTGACGATCCTAGCAAGGGCGATATGAACAACCGGTAAGTTGCAGCGAACATTCCGCAAGTTGACTTACACGATCTTGCTGACACTGTCGCAGCCAAGCCGTCAACCTCTCCAAGCTCTGGAAGGCTGTCAAGGACTGGGAACAGTGGCCGCTGTACATCATCGGCCTCATGGTGTACATTCCACCGGCGCCTTTCAACACGTACCTCTCGTTCATTCTGCGACAGATCGGCTTCTCCGTCTTCAAGGCCAACCTGCTCGCCATCCCCTCCCAGTTCCTCTACGCCGTCAACCTCATCCTCATCACCTGGGTCTCCGAACGCTGCAAGGAGAGGGGCATGCTGGCGTCCATCTCCAACATCTGGATCTTCCCCTGGGTGCTCGCCCTCGTGGTGCTGCCAGCAGACATATCGCCCTGGGTCCGCTACGCGCTCATCACGGGTCTGCTGAGCTACCCGTACTGCCACGCCATCCTGGTCGGCTGGAACGCCAAGAACAGCAACAGCGTGCGCACGCGGGCCATCAGCGCGGCGCTGTACAACATGTTTGTGCAGTCGGGCAACATTGTCGCGACAAACATCTTCCGCGAGGACGACCAGCCGCTGTACCGGCGCGGCAACAGGGTCATTCTCGGCATCACCTGCTTCAACATTGTGCTGTTCTACCTCGTCAAGGGGTTCTACCTGTGGCGGAACAAGGTGCGCGACAGTAGGTGGAATGCGCTGTCCAAGGAGCAGCAGGAGGACTATCTTCGCAACACGGAGGATGAGGGACAGCAGCGCCTGGACTTTCGGTTCGCTCACTGAACAAGGGAGGGATGAGGGCTTCAAGATAGACAATGGTGCTTGTCGGACGTTGGGTAGAAAATTATAGGAGCTTGAGTTCTTGACATGGCTAAATAGCAAGTTAAGAATGAGTTGATTGCATATCCTTTAGTAATTTCAGCAAGTGATTGAGTATTAGGGAATGCTCTTCGGTGATGAACGAAAGCATTCGTCTCCCCGCCAAACAAAGATGGAGATGGTCGCAGGGTTTCTCCAACTCAACCTTAATTAAAATCACCTGACGTCAGTGAAACGATGATAGCCGCTGAACCTCGGCATCTATACCTAATCCAAATAATATCGAGAACCTGGGGTATCAAGGAGCTCAAATCTGTTACACAGATGAATCATTTTAAAAATCAGAATGGAGAAATACGAAACAGCAAAGGACCAATTCGTCACTGTAGATGGCATCAGCTTCGCTTATCGACGCTTCGGCTTAGACCATGGCGTCCCCCTCACATGCCTGATGCACTTTAGGTCAGTGAAACCCTTTCACCGTAGATGCATATACAAGATGCTGATAATCCAGGGGAACCATGGATCACTGGGATCCAGCGCTCTTGAACCCAATCGCCGCTAAACGCCCCGTCATCCTCATTGACAATGCCGGCGTAGGTCGCTCAGAGGGCCAAGTCCCCAAGAGCTTCACCCAGTGGGCGCGGTACTACATCGACATCCTGCGCGCAATTGGCGTCAGCAGTGCCGACGTCATGGGCTTCTCCATGGGCGGATGCGTCGCGCAGCTCGTCGCGCTCAACGCTCCCGATCTTGTACGGCGGCTCATCCTGTGCGGCACGACTCCCAGCGCAGGCGAGGGTGTCGTGACGGCGCCTCTGGGGCCCTTCAGCCAACTCAACGCGGCGGTCACGGAGGATGAGCATAAACAGGCCTTTGTATCAGCCATGTTCAACACATCGAAGCGCAGTACCGCAGCTGGGGAAGCGGCCTGGGAGAGGATCACCCAAGCGCGGCGTGACAGGAGCAAGCATGTTGACCCTGCGAATGCTCATCGGCAGGCGATCGCTTTTGCCAAGTTCATGAACCGCAAAGAAGCCAAGGAGGCTTCGTATGACCGGCTTGAAGAGCTCCAGCTGCCGGTGCTTATTGCAAATGGTGAGCTACTCAGGCCCAAGCGTCGTTGAAGAATCAACTGCTAACTGATGGTTTGCAGGCAGTGAGGACCTCCTTTTGCCAACAGAAAACAGTTACCTTATGTGGAACAAGCTGAGAAATGCAGGGGCTCAGCTACACCTGTTTCCGGACTCTGGGCACGGGTTCCTCTGGCAATACGCGGCAGAGTTTTCCAAGGTGATCAATGACTTCCTGGACAATGAGCCTCGGATATCTAGCCGTCTGTGATGGAATCCATCAAAGCTTAAATATTAATCGCCCTGGCAACAGCCGATGAGTAGCTTCATTGACAGTCACGTTACAGCGTTCGAAGGGGGCGTTATCGCTCTCAAATGCCGGGACGTTGAACAAAGAAGAATGGATGTCGGTTGTGCCTTGTATTGGCATAACTCGGTACAGTGTTTATTTATGAATACTCCTTCATGGGCCACATGATGCGCCCTTGTCCAAATGAGATGGTTTTGTCACAATGGCAGGACGCCAGTTCTGATTGTATATAATCGATTGGCGCGCCCTTGATATCGTACAGCTGAGCCGTCAACGGCTACAAAACACAGCTCAAGCCCTATACAAAAGCCACCATCGTAGAACACACCCCGTGAGATACAGATCCCACGCGCAACGCTCCCAGTCTTGATACTCCTTTTACTCCATTTCAAGCCCAGCCCCGCATGAGACCAAAGATCGGGGGAGTTTGTATTTGAACGCGCTGTGTAAAGTGCCAGCACGATATACCCCGTGTCAACCAGATACATACAGCCCCCCGGTCTATGTACACTTGCAGTTGGGATCAAAGATGACCGGGCAGTCACAGCACACGGGGTCCTTGGCCCAGGTGAGGTGGGCGCCCCAGTTGTGGACCTGGTTCAGCGTGTTGTACTCGGAGTAGGCGAGCCTGACCATGCCGGTCCTGGGGTTGAGGAAGACCATGTCGATGCCGTTGCCGCGGCCGCGGGCGGTGCCCTTGGGGACGGTGAAGTCGCCCTTCCAGTAGAAGCTGAAGGTGTTGCAGCCGTACGCGACGGGGCCCTTGATGAAGGAGTCGGCCTTGTGGGCGCGGGTCTGGGCCTTGATGAGGGCGGCCCGGTCCTCAAAGATGGGAGGGTAGTGGTCGGTCTGTGATAGGAACGTCAGTGAGATCCAGGGACATTTCTCGGTGTGAAGAGTTGACATACCTTTCCATACTTGGTGATGGCCTCTGACGATGTTACCCACCAGGCGGACTGTGAGTAGATCCTGACGCTCTCCTCAAAGACAGTCTTGGCGACCTTGCCACCATCCGAAATGCCGGAAAAGGTCGCGATGTACTTGTCGACAATCGCCCTGAGCTGATCCTTGGACATGCACTGAGGCTGGCTTGCGGCCTGAGAGCCCTGGGTCCCGCTGTTGCCCGTCTTGGGCAGGTCCGCGTAGTTGGGATAGTCGCCTCGGTCCTTGTACGATTCGGGGTCTGTGAATTTGCCTCGCATGGGGATCGAGGCCGTGGCCGACAGGGCCGAGGCCAGGACGAGGAGGAGGGCCGACTTCATGCTGTAGCGATTGTGTGCGGGAAACCTTTGAAAGAGTGTGTTGTGATGTCAAACCGGTGAGATCAGTTGGGATAAAGGTCGATGAGAGTTTTGGGGAGCGGACAGGCTTCCGCAAAGGGGCACAGAGTGTTTTACTTATACTCCCGGATCTCAAATCAAGTAGCAGAAAGTTAGATATAAGGGTCTTTGCGTAGGTTTGAGCTATCTCAGCTCCAGACCGTGGTGCCTTTGGACGGTCGCTGCGGCGTCATTCCAGTTGTGCTTGGTATCAGCTAACAGGTTCCTGGTCTAGAGCGTGAGCAGCTCCAGGCCTGGATCCAGCAGCGCATTGCCCTCAATTTGCTTTGTTTGAATACGAGAGCGAGTGATTGTGCCTTGCAATTCGTCGTGCTTATTAGAGGCTGCAGCCAGACTGTTTCACCCCCTTCCCGTCGGTCGCCCGAGCACTGTAAATGAAACCAGCCCATGTCTTCCTGGGCAGGCGACTTACACATCGTGAATTAGACAACAGGGCTCGCCCCCCGTCTCAAGGCGTCGTAGTGGCGGCGCCTCTGGTGTCTAGTGGCCCCCTCCAATGTTTCCGCCCCTTGATGAATAGGTACAAACTCAGGACAAGCTCCAGCTCTAGCGCTTCGGTTGGTCCCTCTGCCCAGCAACTCGGGTCTTTATCAATGGCTGAAGGTGAGTCGTGCACCAATAGTCGCATGGCATTGGAATGCGGGCCCCCTCGCGATCGCCGGCGCGAGCACCTATCCGGCGTGGCCAAAGGCGGGCACTAGCTTTGGATTGCTGAAGATTGAGGACATGGTAAGGTTGGCCCTGGCTCTTACTATTATTCTCTACTTCTACCGGGTTGGCCCCAAACAGACTCTTCAAGTTTGCTTCTGGAGGCTCGACCAACTCCTGGGATGTCGGGAGGCTTGGCGTGGCCGAAGACGGTGCCGTTAATGCCACTCGATTTGATTTCCAATCATCAACGCGACCGCCACCTTGTAACGCGTTGGTGAGTTAATAAGCGGCCGGTGCCGTTGTGCAATCGGCCAGTTGTTGCACCGATGGTGATGCAGGAGGCTGAGGAGGACCTACAGTCAAAGCCCTAGACTTGCAACTTGCCTTATACCTTTGCTTGTGCGCTGATCTCGATCGACAGGCATTTTTGCAACCTTACTGGCCCCAAGTCCTGCTGCGCTGGTAGAGTTGCATGATCTACAGTCTCGTCTTGTTTCTGGTTCCGAGATCCGGAAAGCCCTGTCTCCAAATCCCGCCCAGGCTCGTGCCGTGATCCTGGAAGCAGCCCCGAGTCTCAGGTTGAGCTTTGATGGCGTCCATTGGCGAAACGACAGGGGGGGTTCATTGCCACTGCTTGGTGTGCTCTGACCTTTGGTGAGATGAGGTCAGCTTCACCGGGATATTGGAGTTAAAACGACGGCGAGTGTCTGTGCACTATGGAGGGAGTTGACGCTATGTCGCAGCTAAGATGGATGAGGGTGCTGATCCCGTTTTTAGCTTCAGATCATCTGAGCAATCAAGGCTCATCCATCTTTGCAGTGACGACAATACCGAGACGGGCTGCTGCGGGAGTCCAAAGCCAATTGCAAGGTGGAACGTTTGCTCAAGCTCTACGTCAGCTTCTCTTACGTGGATGGGGTCTATTTGTAAGTGAGAGAACCGGGTAAAGAAACCTGGGGAAGATTAAGCTTAACTTACCGAAACCAAGGGACCCATTATATCCATAAGGCACCCTGCTGGATGTTGTTGAGTGAAAGCTGCGAGTTCCCCATCCTGCCGTGATGCATCAACAGCGTTTGTTTGAAATGACCATATTGTACAAGAGATTTGTGCTTACAGGCATGCATAAGTCTCCCAGATGAAATCCATGGGACTACTGGCTAGTTCAGATTTATTGTTATATAGGCCATACCATTAAAGAGTGAATATGAAGTTACTGTACGTCCCAATCCCTTCCGCCCTAGAAACCCATATCCACCAGTCATTAATGCCTTCTTTCCCTGGTCAAAATCCGCAAGTCATTAATAAAGAACATTCTCATGCGTTGCGCCGTAGTCTTTGCCTGAGTAGCCTTGATGTCCCTCAACTGTTGAGCAACTTCATCGCCTAGGGAGTTCCAAGTGTTTGAAAGCTCTAGAACCAAGACTTGATCCAGTCGCCAGTTCGCTTGTAAGTACCGTAGCTGCCGTACTTCTTGTAGGAGTAAGTGCCGTAGCTTGAAGGCTTCTTGGCGGGCTTCTTTCCAGCATTCTTGTAAGCGCCGTAGGTGGAGTATCCGGGGGAGGCTTCTCGCTCTTCAATGTCGCGCTCCTCGACGTCACGCTCCTCGACGTCACGCTCCTCGACATCTCTTTCTTCCACATCACGTTCCACCGCCTCTCTGCTGTAACGGCCGTAGCTGCCATACTTGTTCAGGTTACCGCCGGCGCCCTTGTAGCCTCCATAGCCGCCGTATTTCGCAGTGCCCTTCTTGGGCTTTGACGCGCCAGCACCCTTGTAAGAGCCGTAATTCGAGTATGCTCCGTTTCCGCCAGCGCCGTTGTAGTTGCCGTAGCTGCCGTACCCAGGTGAGGCCTCTCGTTCCTCAATGGCCTGGTCAGCGACAGGAGCAGGGGCGGCAATGACGCCGGTGACGAGGGCAAGGATGGCAATAGAGGTAAACTTCATCTTGGTGTCTGGCAGGAGATGAGCAGAGTGTGATCTGAAAGGATGCGGGCGAGGAGAGTGCTCGAGAATTCGAGAGTGTAGGTATTGCCTGTGTATGAAGAGGCTGAGGAGTGGTACTAAGTGGTGATGAGAGAGAGAGGGAGAGGTAGAGAGGAGAGAAGGAGAGAAGGAGAGCTGGAATCAAAGCAGAAACCTTTGGCTTTAATGTCGAGAACACCCTCACCTTCAGCTGGACGAATCAAGGACCCTAGACGCCTTGCCTGCTACCATTCTCCTTGCAATGAGAGCTCTCTGTCGACGATGGCGTCAACTCTCTCAGCCTGGACATTCCGGCAATTGGCCTACATGCAAACCAAGCCCTGGGCATCAACAAGCCGACCTCGTGTTCAGTGTGAAGCTGTCCCAAGCCGGCATGGAGCGTGTGCCCGGGTCGACATATCCGGTACGCTGCTATTGGCAGTTTCCGGCTCGTGTAAGTGGTGAAGATGGCGCAGGTCGAGGAAGGGCGTTGCATCAGTCGGCCGCTGGGTCAATTTGACGACGTCTATCCTGCTGGCCTCGCCTCGTTAGTGGCTTGCCTAGCACGCAAGCTGCCTACTCAAACCGCATCATCGTTGGCTTTTGGCGTACACGGTGAGCATCTACGAAGCCTCATTTGCAGGTCCTGGAGCTCTAGAACGTCGTGCCCGCGGAAGTTGCCGCGCCCAGCTGAGTGTCAATCAGCCCGTCCAATTTCCTCATTGGGACAGCTGTCGACGATAGTGGCCAGCCACGAGGTTTAGTTTATCTCTGGGTGCTTGTTGTTGTGTATATCGTTAAGGGGTTGGTGATGATCGGCTCCCTTTCTTTGATTTGGGTCTCTTTCTGGAGGAACCTGTGTGGTCTCATCTCCCTTCAGCAAGGGTATAATTCAATTGAGGTAATTAGTGAGCTGGAAAGATGGGGGCTGCGTGACAAATTGGAACACATAAGAAACCCGAGGTGGTTGTGAATAGCGGCAATGCTTCGCTGGCCTAACAGAGGACGACGGTGGCTTCACGAGCTTAGGTACTTGGGTTTCAACCGCTTGCCGTTGTTACCAGCCGACTCAGCAGAGGATACTTGCACTGCATCATGGTGCATAGAGACTCAAACGCAAAACAGGGGATCAGCCAACTATGGGGCAACGCTGCTTGGTGACGAGATAAGCCAAGACGACAAAACCGTCTCTCAGCCCTGGAAGCCTCGTTATGGCTTCTGGATCTGCATCTCGGTCACTTAGCATCAACTCTAATAGCAGGGCTATCACCAAAAGTTTCCACGCTAGAGCCTGTCACCTGAGCCAAATAACACGAGGGATTCAGCCATCCCAACCTCCACACGCTCCCAAGAGTTCAAGCCAAGCGTGCGCCACGGCTTGAGAGAAGCTCAGCTCCTCCTCAACTTCCACGATAGCAACCGTCCAGGCCCAGCAAAGGCGCCGTTGGTCTTTAAGCCAAAGGGCATTTTCCCCAGCAACTTGACCTCATAATGTATTAGTGCGTGACACTTTGGGCGAGTTAGGACCCAGAAGCTGCGCAAACAAGGCATAGATCCAGCCCTACCAAAGATCGCAAGACAGCCATCTCAATGCCGTAAGCCGCCCATCTCTCGACGACATCATGCAGACACCGCACGCAGTCGATGATATGTGCCATGCCGTAACATCGCTTTTATCGACATCAACGCGATTGGTGCCCGCCTCCAACTTCGCGTTGCCATGTGGCTGAGATGGCTGCGCATCGCTTCCTCAAGCAACTTCAGCTCGCGATGCAATTCCCTGTTGTGCAATGAGCTATCGAAAGCCTCGTCCAACGTTACTCTAGGCCCCGCGACGAATGAAGGCGATGGCGCCCTGGCGTCTTGCCTCATCTGGTTTACGAAAGTTTGTCCAAGTGTCCTGAGTCAATCGGCCTCGGGGATTGGGGAATTGTTAGCCTCCCATGTTCCCTCGAGGGTCTCGAAGGTCTCCAATTTGTTGTTGTTTTGCTCGATAATTCCTTGAATTGCTCTTTTTCAATCCTCCTCTGCTTCAATCATCTTCCCGACCTGGTTGCGCTCTATCCAAGTCGCACGCATACTCGGCTTGACCTTTCATCACACTCTCAGACACTTACACTCCTGCAACATGTCTCACAAGGAACAGGAAGCAACTCCATTGAACCCCCATCTCAACAGCAACGATGAGTCTGATGAGGATGGCGAGTCCTTCCACTACGTCCCGCAAAGTCGGCGACGCCTCAGCGCATGCAGATGCTTTGGATGGGCAACTGCCTTGATAGTGATCATTCTTGCCTCTGGATTCTCTGGTGCTTGGATCTCAATGGCCTATTTAAACATTGACCAAAACTGCGCTGCACACACGACTTCATGGTGTAAGTGAACAATCGCCCGGTAAACATGTCTCTATTCCTCTAACCAGATGTCGATAGCACCTCTTCTCGACGACGTTGCGATCAAGTATAAGCCACAGCATTTTGACGGAAAGTTTATGAAAGAAAACATCTATCGAAAGAAGGCTTCTCCAGAGGTTGATGCTGCGTGGGAAGCATTAGGAGTTGACTGTGCGTTCTCAAGTCTCGATTGTCTTTCACTGTGACGCTCACTGATTTGGCATAGACCGACCCGGTGTCATCTCATACGAAGACGGCCTTGCTAGTGGCCTAGACTCGTCCTTTGTTCAGCGGGCTCCTCAGCATGGTGGTGGCTTCATTGTCAATGTGGAAGGCATGCATCACCTTCATTGCCTGGTATGTCTTTGCCTTTTCCAATTATTTACGACTACTCACACTAGCTTAGAATCTCGTTCGCAAATCTCTCTGGTTCAACTACGAATACTACAAAGATCTGGGAGAGCATGCCTTCCAAAACCACGGCGACGTCTTCAACCTCCACGTCAGTAAGTCAAGCCTACTGCTCCCTCCCATCAAGAAATACAGAAGCTGATTGATCAAGCTCACTGTCTGGACACGATTCGACAAGTCCTCATGTGCAATGTCGATACTGGCATCCTCGGCCAGGTGTGGGTTGATCCCGAAGATCCTATTGCCTTCCCCGACTTCAACACCAAGCACACGTGCAAGAATTATGAAGCTGTGAGGAAGTGGGCTGAGAAGCTGCAGGTGAGAAATACAGTCGATATAATCTTCTGCTTAACTTTAGTACTAACGACCTCGATTACAGGCTCCTCCCAACGATAAAACTCCCGATGACTATCTTCTCCAGCCAAAGAAGGAAGACATCCACAAGGTTACTCCATAACTAGTTGCTCTTGGACGGTCGCTATGCATTTGGGGTTTTCTGGATGACATCTATTGTTTCGCATCATATACTGTACTTTATTATAACCATATTGACATGAGAGGGCCGCCTGACCCTGGTCTCGTGCTAGAGCGAGGCGCTTGGGACTGAAGCACGTATTCACTGCTATTAACGTCAATACCAACCACGAGATGAAGACTGTCTAACCTGAGTCTCGTCAGCCTACCCGAACTAACTCTTGGGTTGATCATCAGCATTGGATGACCTTGGACTGCGATCTACTCCTCGTCTAAACGCTAAAGGTTACGACCCCCTTGCTTGCCTTCTTGCAAAGCTCGTGGCTCTTCCCAGCCAAGCTCCTAAAATTTAGTGTTGAACATTCTTTGGAGGGACTCGTTCGAGGACCGCTCTTTCTCAATTCTAGAGCTCAAATTCAGAGTGTGACTGGCAGAAGCACGAGCAGGTGTGGAAAAGGGGCAACGGTTCATTAATGAGGCACATAGGGTTTTTTTTCGAAGGGCCCATAATATCGATGGCATTTCTTGTTATTGTTATGGCATAGCCAGGTTTAATGAGCGACTATCAGCGTCCTCCATGACCAGAAGAGAGTGTAACAAACAATGTTTGTACTAGGTCCAACCACGTTATACGAGCATCAAAACATCTTCGCCAGCGTATGCTGACCACACTCAGGCCTTGACCTCAGGAGCAGCGGCCTGCAGTCGCTGAAAGCCGCCCGAGGCAGCAACGTCCTTCTGCAGCTGAGCAATGCGCTTCTGGTCGCCGACGGGGTCGCTGGACTCGCCGGACAGCGTCCACTCGAGGAACGCGTTGGTGTAGTTGGGCTCGAAGCCGGCGTCCAAGACCCCGAGGCGTTTGCCGTACCTGGTGACCTTGTCCCAGTCGCGCTGGACGTTCTTGAGGTCCTTGCTGAAGTAGGCGAAGCTGCGCTCAAAGATCTTGCGGTTGAGCGCGGTGCCCATGACGGGCTTGAAGTCGACGTACTCGGCCCAAGCTGCCTCGGGCTCGGCGAGGACGTAGTCGGTGGCGCGCTTGGTGGCCCGGAGGAACGCGCGGACCTTGTCCGGGTTCTCGGCCAAGAAGGTCTCGTTGCCGATGTAAAGGATGGTGCAGAAGCAGCAGCAGCCGAGCTCGGCGAGCTCGTCGATGCGCAGCATCTGGACGTCATCCTTGGGACGGCCCTGGGCAGCGAGCCACTCCTCGAGCTCGACCATCTGGACGTTCTCCAGGCCGATGCCAGCGTCAATCTCGCCCTTGATGATGGCCTTGGAGACGTTCATGCCGCAGCGCACTGCGGTGTAGTCGTCGGGGGTCATGCCGTAGTGAGAGGTGAGCTCGTCGATCTGGATCTTGCCAAACTCGCCGACATAGCCGATGCGCTTGCCCTTGAGGGTGCGGAAGTCGGTGGTGATGCCCGAGTCCTTCAGATAGACAACGCCGGTGAAGGGCTCGTCGAGGAGACTACCGATGGACTGGACGGGGAAGTTGCGGGCCTTGGCCGCGAGGGTGTGTATCATGGCTTTGAAGCCAAGGTCAACCTTGCCAGTGCCAATGATTTCAGTGACATCCTAGAACAGTCAACTTTTGCTTCATCATAGTAATCGCCATCACGGAGGCTTACACTGGGGTCGTTGGGCTCGAGAAGAGCAACCTTGATTCCCTCGTCCTTGAAGTATCCCTTGGCCTGGGCCAGGTACAGCGGAGCGTGGTACGGCGTAGCGTGCCTGAGTATTGTTAATCATCGCTATTCAATGCCAGCTGTAGATTAGACCTGTACCAGTTGGTGAGGAAAGTGATCTTGTCAGTCGACATGTTGATAGATCAAGCGAGACGCTGCTAGGGTTAGTTTCTTAGCCACACCGGCAAGAAGGGGGATGTCAAAGAAGCATGTCCTTTCGCTGGTATTATCCAGATCAAGTTCGCCGGTATTTCTCAGATCAACCGCCCTGCTCTACCCGTCCTCCAGCTCTCAGACGAAGGCCAATGTCCATGCTTCAATGAACGCTGGTAGACCCGTCTATGTGAGACAGAAGGTTGGGGAAATAGAGCATAGAGGCAGTTGAACACCCGGATGCGTTCTTTTAAACGTTACCTTGATACGTGGTGACCATTGCGAAGGGCGTCATTGCTCCTTTTCTGTGTGTTTTCACATCGTACCGAAAAATATTGGGTAAAGTCGAGGTAAAAAAGTTATTTGTCAATTTCACAAGGTAAAGAAGTGAGATCAAAGAGGTAAGGTTCAGACAAGCAGGTGAAGACGCGTCTTGATATATATATGCCTCAACAACCCCGCAATCCATCGGCCACCCTCAAGTGCTCAACGTCATGGTGGGTGGGCATAATGTATAGTGATGACCTATCTCATTGGTTGTCGGTCATCTAGTGATGAGGGGAACGTCGAGGATTGTCAAGGAGTTGAGTATTTTCCGGCTGGACCAGCACAACTCCGTGGGGGTCTTTACAGTAGGGCGAGGACGGCGGCCGTAAGCTTTCTGAGAGAGAGAACGAGGACCAGTGAGGCCAAATACTAAATACAATACTGACAGAGATATTGTTGAGAAGAATTGGCGACAAATGCTCTGGGGGGGGGTTGGACAAATGGGAGAGTCGTCCGCAGCTAACAGACGGGGAGGCCATCGCCGAAGTGGCACATCATTAACATCGTCAATTGTCTGACAGTTCTCACATAAGTGTTTCCGACTGGCCCAATGATGGCAAAAAGGCCACTATCGGAGGAACTTGACCTGAGATAAGTACACTGTTGGTGTGAAACCCAAATGAGTCCATCATCTTGCTTCAGTAAAAGCTTTTGACAGGACAATTGCAGACACGGCTCAACATACGAATCTTACTACTTTTGTCATAGGCATTCGTAACGCGTGGTTTTTGTTAACCCAAGTCAGAGTAAACCCGGAAGTCAAGTTCCAGAGTTCAAGTGTGGCTCGTCTAACAAAGGTTGGCAAAGGTTAGCAACGGCATTTGCAGATGATCTGACGAACTGCAGACAAGCCTGCAAGCAACAGAGAGGCATTACGACTCTGGAACACTCAAGAAAAGTCGCCGGTCAACACGCAATTTTTGGGACGGGCAGATTCCAGTTTACCTGAGTCCCCCCCCCCCGAAACAAAACCCTCAATGGTCCAATACGAGCTTCTAGGTATATTTTGATGAAAGGCCGACGCTTCCCGGTCGCGGCACCAGCTCCGGGGGCCCTTGGCACATCTCCACCGGCATCGACAGGGCTGAGGAACGGTTCAGCGCCAACGGGCGAACACTTCCATGCTGCTACTTTGCCCAAGGGGAATAATTCGACTTGCCTGCCCCAGTGAGCTTCATCCCAGGCCACCGGATGACCCATTGGCTCGGGGAGATGTCCCGGGGGGGTCATGCCAGGGCGAAGCTCCCCTGAACAAGCGTGGAGCTGTACCCGTGGGATCTCGGTGTCCCAAAGAGGCAATCCAGGGATCTACTACGTAGATGTCGCGGATGCTTCACCTGCCGCGGCCTCGGTGTCGAAAAGCGTAGGTCTTCACGTGAGACAAAGGCCAATTTCTTTTTCTGTTACGAAGTAGTTTGGAGCCCAACGATGCATTGATCATGTTCCAGACAGCTCGGCATAGTCCAAAATGGCTGACCGACGGGTTCTCCGGTGAGAATCTAATTAATGCTCATCCCACGCCTAGAGGCTCTGCGAGACAAAGAAAGTTAATAAGCTATAGCAACCCCAGACGGAGAAGCATGTGGTTGACTTCCAGGGGTGCTTCGAGACGGCCCCTGAGTGCCTAGCCTTCGCCTCCAAGGGTGTGAAGTCTTGCCTGTCCATGCCAACATGATCTCGCTGGTCTGTTCGACACGCGAGCACCTTCCAGACTCTGTGAATATCTCAACGCGACACATCCATTGCCTGTTCACGGGCCACTGAGCAAAAAGTACTCGTAAGACAATTGGCGGTGGTGGTGGCTTTGTAGACATAATGCGCACGATCTGCGACGAGGACGTGTCGCATGTAAGCGGGCAATGCAGGCAACGACAGCACTATGATTGTACGAACTGTAAGCCACCAAATAATATCATTATGGACCCCGGGTATAATAACAATGGGGGTTGGGGGAGATGGAAGCAAGTGAGATGTTGATGACAGAGCCTGTTGTCCAAGTCTACGGTCCTTGAGGCTGGTGTGAGGCTGAGACATGTCTCTCACATCAGCCACCAGCCTCCACTGCAGCTATGACGTTGGTAGTCGTTCTCTCTTGGTAATTTTTATTTTTTATTTTGGTGCTAAGTCCGAGCATGACGGCACCAACATGGCACGGAGCAATCGGAGGCCGCGGACGACGAATTGGTAATTAAACGGAGGGAGACACAGCAGATCGGATCTTGCTAAGCGCCGTTGTCCACTAGGAAACGGATCGATAAGCAGCGTGTAATAAGAGCGAGAGGCGCGAGACAGCAAATGTCCGAGGAAGCCGTAATTACGGTCGGTCGGTGGTTCGGTCGCGTCCGCCCGCGATCCCGCCGCCTCTCCATCCACATCCCGGGTTACAAAGGAAGCCATCTGCGTGGGAAACTTGAGGCTGCCGACCGCGTAAACACCTGCCGACCGCGTAAACACCTGCCGATCAAACTATGCGTGTTGGAAAAAATGAGAGACACTGACGCATTGTTATACGTGTAACCATACAGGCGAGGGGGAACCTGCACGCCGCAAACGCGCGACTCGGCCAGCCGCGGCAGTTGTCACAGGCCCATGCCAGGGCAGAGGCGCCAAGAAGCAAAGAAAGAAAAAAAGAGAAGGATGCGCCTATGTACGTATCCCTAATGATGCGGGAATAGATCGTCAACCAGGGACTTGTTTGGACGCGAGGCCCCGGCTGCCCCGTTTGTCGGTCGGATCCAGAAACCAACCAACCCAGAGACGTGATGATCAGAGTGGCGGCAGTAGGAGGCTAGGGATTGTGGTACATGGTCCAAGATGGGCTGACAAAATAAACGCGGCACATCCTTCGCTGCAGGTTCAAGTGCAAGCAACGAAATGCTTGTGAAACCTTACGCAGAGTGCAGCTGGGATTTGCTAGTCAGGCGCTGTACTCCGTGGGGGAGAGCTTTGAAATGTTTCACGGATGTCGATGGCAATGCAGGATGCTGAACATCGGGCAAAGTTGATTCGATATGACGCGGCAGTGGTTTATCCTCGCCAGTCTCCATCCGGCCAAGGTCGGCATCACCCTGAATGCTCGAATATTCAAGTTCAGCAGATCAACAGATGCGCAGCCAGCGATTACTATTTCCAGAACGCGCGCTGGCCGTGGCTTCGACTCGCTTGCGAAACGTTGTCAGCTACCCCTCAATAGCAAAGGTGTTCCCCTCCAAGATCAACACACCAACCCGCGACGGAACGAGCAAACGCCTGTCCGGAAACAGCAAGATCAATCAAACAGCGTAGCAAAACTGTAAGAAGGGTCCAGGTTCTGGCACGCCCATTGGTCTCTCCAGCGCGCCGGCACTACGCCTCGTAATAACGCTCCCAAATAATCAGGCAATCTACACCGAGAGTGTGCCTTGCTGCTCTCTCAGCCACAGCAGAGATCAGCATGTGCGATTTTGGGGTCTTCTCCAGGGGAAAGGTCTAAGCCGATCTCTTCATCCCCGGGCACCCGTGCCACTAATCAACCATTCAAACGTCGTTCAAGCGTGATCACAAAAAGAGGTTGCCAGGCGCATGCCAAAGTTGGGAAGTCAAAAGCTTCAGAAGGATGTGGATGGTCGAGCTGATGCTGTCATACCGCGTTGGCCTCGTCCTTGGATTCGCCGCCTTATCCGGGGGACAGCCCCACTAGGGTCCCCTTGTTGACCAGGAAGCTTTCTCTCAACGGGGAGCATGCTTGTTTTTTGTCTTTTCTGTCGGGGCCAGCATGCGGCTTGAGGTTTGAAGGCTTCGAGACTGGCCTTATTTGTTGCTCTGCTTGCATGATCGCCCCATTTGCATGCGACGGACAAACTGGAAGCCTGCCATCTGCAGTTATTGCGCCGACATCCGAATTTCTGGACTGCAGATGTGGCGGAATCTTGAGGGCAAGCTGCCGCTGACGCAAAAGCGTGTGGGAAAGAGGACAGAAAGGTGAGACAGTGACTTTTGGGCTGACGAGGCTGTCTCGAAGGTTTTCTGGAAACTGGGCAACGATGAGCTTCAGCATCCAACAACCACAACGTGGGTGCTATCCGTCAGAGGCGGCCGCTTGTTCTCGCTGCTCTGATTGCCTGAGTCGGGTGTCAGTAGCAGCTTGCTCATAAGCTTCAGCGGGCTTTCAACTAACGAGGGAGCTAGGCTGGCGTATGCCTTAGGGTTAACTACCTAAGTACGCAGGCAACGGACCCGACCTAATGTTTAAAACACCAAAGCAGAGAAGTTTTGACGTTGGTTGGAGATCGACGTGCGAGGACACTTGTTATTATGGAATAGGCTTTGCCAGCAGAGTGATCATTGTCTGGCCAGAAACCCCATGCATGTGTGCATGGTAATTAACCTCTGATTATGCACATATTCCATAGGCCTTTGAAAGGCTTATTAATGGCGTCGAGCTATTAAGCACAAGACCCTGCGGGCGTGTTGCATGACACGGGTGCACACTCCTGCAATGCAACCGAAGCCCTGGAGAGAGAGAGAGAGAGAGAGAGAGAGACCTAGCCCCTGAAGAGCCTAGGTCACCCAGAATGAACCCTAGGGCCGGGTAAATCTCGAGAGCGGCAGCACAGCTTCACAAATGTCACCGACTGCGCGGATGGGTAAGCAAGCATCATTACAAAGAAGCTATCTCCGACGGCCGAAGAGAGAGCGAGTCCGGGCTTTTCGCTTGCCCGGCCAGTGGAGTTTGTTCAGTGGAGGTTCCAGGCCAGCGCCGGGGCCGGGGTGTGCTGCAGACTCCCCGGCGCACATGGCTCCTTGCCCTTCCCCGACTTGGTCTGCCAGGCGTTGCCTATTCGGTACTAGCCCGCGTAAGCGATCCCAATTAATCAACACCATCATCATCCATTCCCCTCTCCGCTCCGCCTCTCGACTCCTCATCCTTTATTTTGTCGCCCCCACGCGCTGCAAGTCTCCCACCAGGTTTTTTTTTGTTTTTTTTTACTACGTACGTACATGTTGCGTTCGCTTCTCTGTCCCTCAAGCCGCAGGCTAGAGGCACTCCTCTCGTCTCTCTCTTCCCACTCTTTCTCACTTCGCATCTCGTGGTCCTCGCTTCTCTCTGAGTCTCCGCTCCGCCCACTTCCAACAATCCCTGGCATCGCCGGGACTTCCTGGCTCATCCGGCGGACCCTTGGTGCGCGTGTTGTTGCTCGCGCTGCTCGTCCCTAGGCTTTCAAACATCATCTTTGTCGCCCCCATCCTTCCCTGGCACATCTTCCCATTCCACCTCCGTTGCCTTGTCTCGCCTTGTCCTTTCTTCTTCACCGAGCTCTGACACCTACTGGGACGCCTTACTGGGATCCCCCACGCTCCTGACTACTTCCTCTCCTGTTTCCCCCGGGGAACTGCTGCTGAAGTTGCTTGTTCAGCCCATCGTCGCCAAGATGAAGCTCAACACTCAGTAACCGTTACCTTTTACTCGTGAGCACCTGTATCCCGGGTGCTTATACGGCTAAAAAGAACCGCGGTCCCGACCTTTTATCGACTCGATCCTCTTGCTTACGATAACCTCACTTCTTGCTCCTACTCCTTGACGGCTCTCAACTCAGACTCCTACTACTACTCTTACCTCGTCACCCGATATCTTACCTACCTTCGATACCCCAACCAATGTCGGGACCTTCGAACCTTGAGAATATGAACCACAGCCTCGCCGATATGACTTCAAAACGCAGTTCGCGACTATACGCGGACGAAGTACCTTACGTTCAGCAAACCCAGCACAAGAAGGCCAACAATACTCCATTGCGCTCAAGACGAGGCTCGCGCAGCTCCGCCAAGGAAGATATGATCCAAGTCGCCAAGAAAGCCGAGGACGGCATCACGAATGACATATCTGTCTGCGACGCCGTCAATATTGCGCGCTCCCAAAGCCTTTCGGCTGTCAGCATGGAGACTTCCATCTCGACGTCTTCGAGGACTAGTGAAGCGAGTGGTGAGTCGCAGCCATCACTCTCTGTCTATCGAGTCATCTCTGACGCCGCCCTAGTCTCGTCCATGGCAACTTTCCAGTCGCAGACTATTGAGCACCCTCCTGCCTCGCCCAATGGCCGACCTCAGAACTTTGGCGTTATTGTGCCCGGTGTCTACCGAAGCAGCTTCCCCAAAGTCCATGACTTTGACTACATCAAGGGTCTGAAGCTCAAGACAATAGTGTAGGTCATCCATGTCGTCTCCACCACTGTTCCTAGACTGACCCCTTTCAGGACTCTCGTCAAGAAGGAAGAGTTTGACCATGACCTTGAAGTATTTGTCTCTCAGCAAGGCATCCGCCAGGTCGTTTTCAATATGAAGGGCACCAAGAAGGAAGCCATCCCACTCAAGACGATGAAGTCGATTCTCAGCATTGTCCTCAACAAGGAAAACTATCCTCTCTTGATACACTGCAATCATGGTAAGCACCGAACTGGGTGCGTTGCCGGAGTCGTCCGCAAGATTGCGGGTTGGGATGCCGAGCGCGTCGTCGCAGAGTACAAGAGCTACGCAGAGCCAAAGTCGCGTGAGTGCGACATCGAGTACCTCGGCGCATTTCAAGTGTCAACACTTCGAACCTCGACGCAGATTTATACCCAGCGCAGCGGCCCTCAAATGACGACCTTTTTTCGAACCCTTATCTTTTCGACGTTCGTCCTCCTTGTCTGGCTCTTGTCCGGATCAAAGTTGAGCGCAGCCACAAGACCTGACCATCTTATCCTATGAGAAACACCCACAATGTTGTCAACGAACCAACCTGTCCTGGCTGCTTTGTCGACTGTTCGAGCAAAATCGGCATGGTTGCTTGGGTCGATTTCCTTGAACCGACACGGTCTAATGCTGTGTCCATCGACCACACCGGTCACTTTCTCCTAACACCTTCACGACCACCACTGTTTCACCACGATGCGATGAACAAGATATCGAACTTCGAAGGCATGCTTAGACTATCGACAATCATCAAAAAGCCCAATGCTGAGATAGCCAATTACTCACTGGCTGGAGGTTCTGCATTCAATGTCACGGATTATGAAAATTAAAGGGCAAATACCCGCATGGGTTTTACGGAGACGCATCAAGGGCTGAGGGCGTCTCCCGGATTATGGCGTTTTACTTCAGAGGCAACGAGGCACAGGGATGCCAGTTTCGAGGGCCGAGGCCCCCTCTGAATGATTTCTTTTTCTGTTATGTGGTTTTGGGAGGGGATAGGGGCATTGGATTACGGCATTCGAACTGTGTTACTAGAGAGATCCTATACTGATACCTGGAAAGCCGGGCGTTGGGGAATGTACCAAAAGCTGCCATGGGGCCAAATGATTGTTTTCACCAAAAAAAAAAAACCCATATACAATTGTATCTGGATTCGTCTTGGTATTGCGCATTATTCTAGAGTTGTGTCACTATTTGTCCCACCTGGCGATCTTGTACTTGATCAGATTCAGTGATTTTCGATGGTTTTGCGCAAAGTCATCGTCGACTTGTTGTATCGCCGATGTTTGCTGAACGAGATACTCGAGGGCAATAGCATAGAGGAAATCCTTATTCTCAGGTCTCAAGAATGATCCTTTTGTCAGGATCGTGCTTTCAACTCTCGCAGGGTATTAGACCAGTCGCCATTACAATTGTCATGTATTGCGAAACGCCTTGTATCGGCGTCATGGCGTCTTTTGCCGTCTGCTGCTATGAAAGCTGGCCCGTAGCCCATCATCATCTCTTACTCCCATCGGCTCTCTGTACCAGCTCTGTAGCCTCGGCCTTTGTGTTCCAATTGTTACTTTCATAGATATCACTCCCCTGCGTCGGTCATATGCCCACGCTCCTGTTCTCTTCACGACAGAAAATCCATCTGAGGCGCTGAGACAGGATCGTGGGGGGGTTGTTCTAGGCTCGCGAGTGGCACGGCAGTACTATGGTGTGTTCACCCTCGCTCAGCCTAGCCTAACGTCTTGAATCTGAGCCGTGTATTTGGCGGGCCTATATCAACACATACTTCCTGCTTCAGATGCACTGGATTCCGAAATCGATGAGTAAATACTTTCTGGCTCTCTATTAATAAAGACGGGAAAATGCACTGGGGCTTCAGTTCTTGTCCCGTAAAGCATTCCAAGATTTCAATACCTTCAGTAGCATGGCCGTCTCATTCGCACCCCCAAGGTTCGACATGTTCAATCAGGTTCAATCGAGAATTTGACTGTCGTTGTTCCATTATCCAATTCTCATGCCTCGCCTATCATACAGCCCCCCGTATTGTACATTGTGGATAACGCAGGCTCCGACGTTCTAATCCTTGTTTCCCCATCGGTTCCTTTGCTTCCTCGCCTCTGCATCCTTATCAAAGTCGCCATTGAAATACACCCATCCTCCTGCGACACAGTTCGCCGCACCAAGGCCAATGGCAGTTCCTCGCACCGCGCCGCGGACGGAGAAGCGCCCACGGAAGGGCTGGCGGCGGCGCAGGGCCAGCAGCGCATAGAGACCGGACCAGGCGGCGGCCAGGCCGGCGCTACCTGTCTCGTAGCCGGAGAGGTTGAGGTAGGAGGAGAAGAGGAGGGGAGGCGTGAAGATGAAGAGAGGCAGAGATGGAGGACGGGCGTGGAGAGCCGTGATGAGGGTCGCTAGCAGAGCAGGGGGCAGAGAATTCACTATAAGTTTGGTCAGTGTTTGCCTAATATGAAGTATTGTGGGGAGGCTGTGGTGAGAAGCCTGATATTGACAAGTAGTGAGATGAGACGAGGTAAAGTGACATGAAATGAGTGTGATGAGACGATATTATGCGATGATGAGAGTATCGACTTACTGCCCCAGTCGTTGACATAGTCCAAGACCGACTTGGACTTGGCTGCTGCCACGGAGTCTTCTTTAGCCATGATTATTTCGTCGAGCGTGGCCGTCCCAATCGCAACTGGTGATTCGCGCTGCTGATCGTGATGCTCACAAAAGATTTGAAGGCGGCGAAAGCTACCCCTGTCGCCTGTGACGTCGTGGAGCTCGGAAAGCAAATGGATGACTAAGCCGCTGCCTTGGACGTCCCAGCTCCAAGGTCTCGGGCTAGGTAGTGAGTCACATGCCCTGCCGTGGATCTGACTTACACCAGCGATCAAGACCTTTCATTTCAGCCTATTCCCTGAGAAGTCAACCAATAAGGCCGCCTCAAGTGTCCCCCGGAGTCCCTTTCTTAGCGCCCGTTCCATCGTTCCTCTGCGACGCTGCAGGAGCTGACTGTAGCTCTGAAAGCGTACAAGGCAAGGGTATCAGCAAGGGGACAGGAAGCCTAGTGGGAGCTCCGCCACAACGAAGTCAACTCGAAAGAGCAATAGCATGCACCTGAATAAGACGAGATGTGTACGAAGCTAGTACAAAATCGTTCGATTGGCAAGTCAAAGTCCGCCTTGCCATCCGCGGATTGACGGTCCGTCAAGCCCTCTATGTAAGTGCGCAACAATAATAAGATGAGAAATAACAAGAAGATGACTTCTGACTATAGGAAAACAGGAGTAAAGGGTATAATGCAAACCAAAGAAGACATTTGTACAGATTCACTTTCGTTCATGTCATGATATCGTAAAACCAGCCCAGCACTTTCGCGAAGACCTCTCCCCTTTAGCGTCCACCTTGCGGCCAGTACCGCGGGTCTTGGGCATAAGCACTCTGGTCATACTCGGCCCAGTTCTCAGACGTATAGCCTTGCTGGCCGTACGCCGCCGCATACTGCGAGTATGCCGCTGCATCCCACTGCTGGTGTTGTGCGTCGGAGCTCTGCGCGTAATACTGTTCAGCCGAGGGGCCGGCCGTCGCATAGCTTCCTGCGTACTCAGTCCCGTGTGACAGCTGGTTCAGGTCGAAGCCGTCCTCGGGTCGGAGCATGGAGAAGTCGAACTGGCTCAGCAGCCCTCCCGACTCTTCGACGGAAGTGGCTGCCCGGGACGAGCGGCCGTGGTGTTTGCTGGAGTGCTTGGACGAGCCGCCGCTTCGTCTGGATCCAGAGCTCGACGGGCTGTCGTTCTCCGCTGACTTTCTGCTGCTTTTCCCCTTTCGCGAGGACTTGGATCCAGAGCGGGTATAGTCACAGCGGAGATTGTTGTTTCGACATCTCTCACAGCCGTTCTTGTCTCCACTGCACCGGAGCTATACGACCAATGTCTCGTCAGCACTTGGTCTTGCTATAAAAGTTCGGCCGACTATGCGGCCTGGTGTTTGCTGCCTGGCGTAGGGAACAGCTCCACTAGCCAGACTGTTGTGCAGGCATACCTTCTTCTCATGGCAGCGATCGCACGCCTGGTGGGAACTAGAGCGAGCCGTTACAGGGTCGAAGCCGTTACGGACGCTCTGGACCTCTTCGGTCTCGGGATCGTACTTCCAGGTGCCAAACATTGCTAGTTGTGTTTTGGTGTATGAGTCTTACACTTGACTCATTGACTAGTAAGAATAATAGTGACAATAGTGGCAATGATAGTAATAAGGCAATTGACATGCGCACAGGTATAATAGTGGTTCTCGATGCCAAATAGAGAAAGGACCTTTGGTGACTCGGATATCTTGATGTTTTCCGTTCTGCCTGTGTGAGGCATTACGGGGCGTTTTTAAACGAAGCCATCCGGCCAAGCCCATGGATGGCTTATAGGCAGCCACGGGATCTAATTAATGTTCACAAGGTCTTCGAGATGGTAGTCTCCATCCGGTGGGCACAGAGACGGCGTGCCGAACCGCACTGCCCAGGCTTCCGCCCATGGATGGTGTTGTCTATCGTGGCAGACCCCTGTACTCCCACCGTATTAGTCGTGGGTCTAACTAGCAATAGTCTGGGGGTGTGAGCAGGTTGAAGCACGACCCATGATTTTGCGGGCAGTGACTCTCTCTCACTTTCCTAATGTAGAAATCTATGCGGTCTCCTAATACGAGGCATTCTTCTTAACAGATAGAGTCCAAGACTTCTTGTATAAACTGTTATGGCTGAGAGTGCGCTCTATCAAGACGCTGCCCAAGGCCCGAGGTCCGTGCCGTGATGGGGTTCGGAAGGATCCCGGCGAGTGAGTTGCAACTCCACATGTTTGCCTGCTGTGCCTGGAGCGAGGTTGGGACTTAGCATATAACTGAATTAATTAATTGCACCAACACGATGGAAAGTGCTTTGAAGCGGCAATTCGAAATTCACCACGTAGTTGAGTGGCTGTGTCCTTAAAACATGCATAGTAAGGTGTTGTGAGCATATACCTGGCATTCTTGATTCCCATATCACGCTCAGATGGGTATACTTTGCCTTCCCATAAAAACTCTAGCAATTTTAGTTCCGTAAAATGATAGCTTCCTAACTATATGATTATTTTTTCTTTCTGTCGCCTTTAGATCTGCGCAGCATATGACGCTGGTAAGGATTGGCACGGCCAGGTTGAGAGACTACCTATATGTTGTGGGCTTCAGACTTTAAACGTGGAGACAAAGGGGCACAGCATTTTAGGCAAAAGCCTCCACTATCCATGCCGGCCACTGGACCCTGAACGTCATTAATTCTCTCCCATCATGTCATTTCCACAGCCGTTGACTCATTGGATCGAAGGAACTTCTTTTTTGCATTCAATTCGAAACGGCTCCCTAGGTAGGGGGTTGCAAGCGAGATGTCGTTTGGTTTAGCTCGGCTTAAGTGGTTGCAGATCAAGGCAGGCAGGGAGGGCCACGTGCAGGGCCGGGGCACATCGGGGTGAGTCGATGAAGGTGGCAGAGCACTCTTCGAGAAGGACGACGCCGCCCGAGGATATTCAGCCCTTTGCGGCACGTACTCTTAGTGGTGTGAGTTAACGGTGGTGGTGTGTGTTTGGGCAGACTGTGGAGGCTATGGTATTGATTGCTTCACTTTATTTGATTCTATACATTGCAGGGTAGACACGAGGCATGGAAGTATCACTCCGTATCAGTCATATCTTCATAGTAGCCAACAACGCAAGGAGCTAGGGTCTCTGCTTTGCTCTTCGCATGGGTCCTTCATCGGTGCAGTATCACTTGATACAACCTCACTCCCTTCATACTCGAATCTCTCTCCTATGCCCAATGGACCCGCTTCTTGTCTTCGATCTCTAGGTACTTGGCATAGCGCATCAGTTCTTTAATCGGGATTGCATCGTCAAGAGGCTCGACCTGTCCATCATCCCAGTGAACAACAACCTTGGCGCGACGCTTGTCGGGTGCCAAGAAGGATGCAATGCTGCCGCAGCTCGTTCCTGGGTTGAGGGAGATGGGGTAGCTGCGGCCATACTCACGCCGCAGGAGGCCGTCCGATCTGTCCAGAACGTCAATAACATACCTGCCCTGCGAGCTTCGACGGCTGCGTGACGATTTGGGGGCTGTGCTGTGATGATAGGAGGAAGACGCCGCTCGCGTATCTGACTTCAACGCTGGCTTGAGGCCCGGAGTCTCGGGATATCTACGCTCATCGTGGCTCCGCGACGTGCTTGAAGGGTGGGGACAGCAGTTGCAACGACACTTTGTCGGATCCATGTTCCGATACTGGCCTTTGGCGTCAAAGGGTAGGATGTAAGTGCCGTACGTTGAAGAGGCTGAGCGGGTTTGTGGCGCCTGAGACGCCCGGCGACTATGTGGAAGCCAATTGCCGTCTTCTTTCCTCGGCTTCGAGGGCTGCCTGTACTCGTGCGAGGGACGAGAGCAGCAGTCGTACGCGCGGCTACCTTGGTATTGATCGTGGTCACCTGCATGAGTCTTGGTATACCTCCTGGTTGAGGAAAATGGATCGGGGTGGTAGCGGCGCTGAGAATAAGTCATTGCGGACTATACAAACCTATGCTTGTGGTGTTTTTTTGAAGCTGTTTTGGAGTTGCTGGTGGTTCTTGGTTATTATTGATGGTGCTCACCTTCAGGAGGTTTAGCCGGCCATCTGATATATATGGCATCGAGCGCAGGCCATCCAAGCTCATTATTTGAGTAGTCCAAGAGAGGCTGCAGGTTGCTCAAAGGCACTGCTTCCGGTTGAAAGAAGCCTTCAGGTGCAGCATGTTCAGGACACAGGGTCGGGCCATATCCGACTCAGCCTACCAATGCCTGCATCTTGGCCTCATTTGGGTCTGGGGTGGATGTCGACCCGGTGTTTGGCTTGAACAAGAAACGCGTTCAATTCGTATGACCTTGAACAGCTTCGCTCCTCTTACCTTGTTTGGTGGCATCCGCTTCAAAGGAGGGACGAGCCCTTGCAGTCCTTTGTCTCATCTTCGCCAGGTAAGAGAAACTTACGAGGAAGCAACAATGGCAAATGCAGACAAACAAACCTCACACCCTATCATGCCCGTCTCTGTTCACCTGTTCAGCTCGGCGACTAGGCCACTTTGGTGAAACCAGATAAGCCTTGCGGGGATCCCAAGATGGCAGGTCGGGTTTGATGGAGCTGGGAGCAACGGAAATGGAAGCACTGAGAAGGCCAAGGAATGGCGCCATGATGAAGCTCGGGCGAGCACCTGTGGAGACAGAGGACAATGGATTCCGTTTTCCTATTCTTCTCTTTCAGCGCAGTTCACAGTGGCTTCCAGTGGCTAAGAGCCCCGGTCAAGCCCAACGACGTCCCCGGAAAAACTGGTTCAGCCGGCGCAAAACTCGCTGGAAACCCCAGGAGCTGTTCCCCACAGTGGCTAAAGGGGCTAGTGTGCCGCAACCACGGAGTGGCCAACTACCAACTGGAAAAGGCCAGCAAAGACATCTCCATCCTGTCTTCTTCTACCGTCCGTCCCGCACGCAATTAATCTCGCCATCCTTTCTCCTTATCCCACGTTTCACCTTTCTTTTCTCTTCGCTCCCTCTCAATCACCTTAGGCTACGCCCGAAATACCGTCAAAATGGCTCTCTCTCCTCAGATGTAAGTGGCCTTCTCGCGCAAATCTCTTGGTGCCGGCGCAATCGCGCAACTCCCATCAGAGGGGGCTCTTTGGCAACGACAATGCTAACATGCTCACTACAGCACCAACCTGATCATCATCCTTGGTATGATGCAGGTGTCGAAGCGCGTGCCCTTTGACGATCCCTTTGTGCTCAACCTTGTCCGCGCCGTCTACCTCGCCAGCAACGTCCTTATCGCTGGTCTCTACTTGTACACCCAGCTCAAGATTAACAAGAAGAAGGGTACGACAGCCTCAGCTCCGACGGCCAATACAATGCTAACATATCTTGCTCAACAGACCTGACGACGCTCAAGTACGTCGAGCCCGCACCCATGGGCTCCTCCGAGGAGGGCAAGCTCGTCACCACCACCATCCACGCCTACGACAACCAGCAGATCCGCACCGCCTTCCGCGGCCAGGCCATGGGTGTCGCCATGATGGCTTTCATGCACATCTACCTCAAGTACACCAACCCCCTGCTCATCCAGAGCATCATCCCCGTCAAGAGCGCCCTCGAGAGCAACATTGTCAAGATCCACGTCTTTGGCCAGCCCGCCGCCGGTGACCTGAAGCGCCCCTTCAAGGCGGCCCAGGGCTTCATGAACGCCATGCAGGGTGGCCCTGCTCAGAGCGACAAGAAGGCCGTCGAGGCCGCTGAGCGTGCCGGCCGTGGTGGTGCCAAGGAGGAGTAAAGTGAGGTATCCCAAACAGGATCGCCTCACGATGAAAACACTTTATGTGGATCATTATGTACAAAGATTTTGGTAGTCGGAGGTGTATTATAATAAGAACAACATGATTGTGAAAGGTTCAGCAGAAGACTTCCTGTAAAGGCCCCCGGTGGTGTGCAATGCCGCATCTGGACAAGGTGGTTATCAGAATAATGCACATGTGATCCTGGATGCCCTTCAAACAGGCGTTATTCGAGATGTGCCAGTTTCAATTTTGCCTTGCGCTGAAGGCAACGAGATTTCCTCCAAATCGTGTCACGTTTTCTCGTGTAGATTGGTGACATAACCAAAACTTGTAGATCGCGACAGTCCGCCCCTCCGCCACATCTTGCCGTCATATCTCCGAGCCTATCTACAAGTTCTTCTCTTTTACTTCCTACGCAGCGAATACGCTTGAGATACTCCAATTTTGACGCCCTCTTCTTCACTGCTCCAACAACTCTCTTATTTTATCCAGAAATCGCCATGGAGCGGCCGTCAACTCCACCGCGAGCTACAAAGCCTGCGCCTGTCATTTCTCCGCCCACGCCAGAAGTCACCAAACGAATAGTAAGTTTCTGGTGATGCCTAAGAGCCCTCGCTCGAGCGCATCTCTAATCCATCTGTTTAGGAAGAGAACCGACTCCGCGCAAAGGCGATTCGAGATCATCGAGAAGCGGAACAGCGAGCATCCGGCAATGCGCCCGACATTCCCAAGAGCTCTGGCGGCTTCGTACCGACAGACGATGTCTACATCTCCAAGGCTGCCAACGGAAAACGACCGTACAACTCCATCTCGACGGGCGAGGAGCCTAAGGGAACGAATCGAGACGGGCGCAACAAGGGCGACGAAGAGACGCTACGGCCTGCGCGCAAATTCACCAAGTTTGTCGACTACAACATGAGCGCCATGACAGATACCAAAGGTGGTTTCTTGACGACTGAAGACGATCCTCATAACTTTGCCCTAGGCGGCAAGAAGTCGGGCCAACCAGAGGACGATCAGCAGCGACCGAAGCATATGAGTGTGCAAGAATGGGAGAGGCTACAGCTGATACGCAACCTGAAGAGGCTAAAGGCGGGACCTTTTGAGCCAGGCTTGAGCGTCCTCGCTGATGACGAAAACCGAAAGAAGTGTCGAGATTGCAAGAGCTTGGAAATTGACTTTGTATGGGAGGAGGTGTTCCATATCTGCGTGTGCAACAGGTGCAAGGAAAAGTACCCAGAAAAGTACTCGTTATTAACAAAGACGGAGTGCAAGGAGGATTATCTCCTTACAGATCGTGAGTTACCATTCACCTACAGCGTAGATAGTAAGGTCGCTAATGATGAACAGCCGAGCTGCGCGACCCCGAACTACTACCGCATCTCTCCAAGCCAAATCCTCACAAGTCACACTGGCACGACATGATGCTCTTCCTTCGCTTTCAGGTAGAAGAGTATGCCATCAAGACGAAATGGGGCTCGTCAGAGGCGCTGGACGCCGAGTACGAGAAGCGCGAGACGCAAAAGAAGGCCCGCAAGGAGGCCAAGTTCAAGGAGAAGCTGCTAGATCTGAAGCGCAAGACGCGGACGGATGCGTTCCGCAGACAGGCGGGCAACCTGAGCAAATCCGGGGCAAACAAGTTTGGCGATGCAATAGGAGGAGGCAAGCATGTGCACGAGTGGGGGAGAACGGTGGAGAATGAAGATGGGATGACGGTTAAGACCTGCGTTGACTGCGGGATGGAGGTGGAAGAGTTGGAGTTTTAGATCTTTGATGAGCTTTTCGATGAAGGCGATGTGAGACAACGACATGACGACTCATTTTCTGGCGATTAACTATAATGATTTGAGAAACTCGGGCGTCTTTGTTAGCGATGCCTGTACTTTGAGATCCAACCAAAGCAATGATGGTTGCTTGAGCCGGACATTTTGAGCCGGGTAGATTAAACGACTAGAAACAGTGTCATAAAAGTCAGATAACTCTCTATATTACCACCGTGCTGTATCTCTGTCTTGGATGTATTTAGGAATGAAACGGTTTTCTCTGATTTGATGTTCAGGCTTTTAGTTCTTCGTTGTTATTTACCTTATCCTGGTCTGCTCGGTCCATGCATAAGGTAGCGCCATACAGGGGCTGCAGGGGTCTCGCAGATTGATGCCTGATGGCCTCATATGACGCTCTCCATCATTTGATTGGTCGAAATTTCGGCGGCAAAGCACCAAGCCAAGGCTGGATAGGCCCGGGTAGTAAGGTAGAGACCACAGCACCAACTGGCAGCAAGGAAGTACAGGGCAGCACACGGACAGCAGAGCACAGCACAGCAGACGCACCTCCAAGTCACCGAACGTTTGGAAGCTCCCCACGACGTTGAACAGCCGCGACACCCCACGACACGTTGACAGTCCAGAACCTCACAAAGCATCAAACGAGTGACATCGACACAGATAACACGAAACCACGTGCCTGCTCGCTTGGCTCGTCAGTTCAAGCGCGCAGCCTAGCCGCCGCCCGATCCAACCTCCAACCTCGAGCCTCAAGCTTGTCCGACACCCGCAAGCCGGCACTCGCTCGCTCGCGATCCCTCGTCCTCCCCTGCCGCTTCGCTCTCTCCATGCTCCCGGTCAATTGAACAGAGGCGCGCCGTGATGGGCCCGAATGCTGGCAACGGCGTGGGAGGCCTGGAGATGGGGCCCATGATGCAGGGCAACGGCTCCAACCTGCCCCAGGCCACAGAGTACACGCTGCAGGGCGTCATGCGCTTCCTGCAGACCGAATGGCATCGTCATGAGCGCGACAGGAACTCGTGGGAGATTGAGAAGCAGGAGATGAAGGGCCGCATCGCCAACCTCGAGGGCCAGGCGCGGAGGGCCGACGCTACGCAGCGCGTCCTTAGGAAGTACGTGACCATGCTGGAGCGCAAGGTCAAGGAGCAGGCTTCTCAGCTCAAGGGGCAAGATGCCGTGGATGCTGCCAATGCCGCAAAGAACGATCGCGCTGCCAAGATTCAGGAGAAGCTCCGATGTGAGCCTTGTCCCATGCCACCGAACCTCTGCGGTTCTCTCGTACATTGACTAATCTACTGGTGCAGCGTCCTTGGAAAACATGCCAGTCCCTGGTGTCGACGGCGTTGACTACGATAAAATTGATCGAGGTGATGAGGATGCTCAACGGCAAGATCTCAAGACCTTCCTCGATCAGTGCCAGTCCGAATTTATGTATCTTATGATCACCCCCGCG
>JADBHU010000079.1:0-57188 GCA_017140155.1 Fusarium devonianum | reverse complement strand
GGGGGGGGGGGGGGGGGGGGGGGGGAGGGGGTAGTGAGACTAGTACCAGTACAGCACCGACTAACAGCTTTCAAGTGAGTGAGATGGAGGGGAGGGGGGAGGAAAAGCAAGTTGACAAGTAAAAAAGGATAAAATGGAGTTGGACAAGCGGGAAAGATAAAAGAAAAGAGGGAGACACAGAGAGACAGAAAGAGGGTGCGGCGGCAGGGTTTGTCCCACACGTGGCAAGCCAAGGGTATCGTTACAATCGCGGGCGCTGTCACCAGTTTCTCCCACTTCTGTTGCTGTGCTTCTTCGGGGAGGGCGAGGCGACAAAAAGAGTCGAGCAGAAAACCCAGAGCGAGAGATCAGCAGTCAAAACAGGGGAGAGAGACAGAAGCATCGAATCGAGCGAGTGGAATCCCTGGGGTGGGAGCCCCGTAACCGCGATGGTACGGTACTTGGCTATGTGGGACGACGGTGGGGGAGGAAGGCTATTTGGGCTATGCTGACTAGTGTCATTGAAAGAGAAGAAGGTCCCCGTTTATTTCACGTAACTACAAGATGTTGTTGGAAGAAGGCTTTGGAGGGGGGGGGGGGCTTTTAGCCTAGCCCAGAAACGATGAGCTCCGAAACGCACTTTCTCGGCGGGACGGGCAAGACGGGTAAGGGCGAAGACGGACCCCATGGGAAGAGGAGGAGAAGAAGAGGACTCCATCTCCAACTTTCAAAGAAGAAGGGAGGGGGGAGGGGGGCTTCAACGTCATACCCCGGGTCAGCTTATGGAGATGATGGGCGCACACTAGACGGCCAGCCCGAGACGTGGGCTCTTTCGGCCTGGGTAGCTCGAATCAGGCAGGAGATTAAAAACCTGCGGCGTCCAATGAGTGAGCTTGGCAGAGCTTTCTTCGCTTCTTGAACTAATTAACTTTCTGGCGGTTGTTGGTTGGGCTTGGCCAAAGATGTTCAGCCCCGAGAAGTTGTCAGACGAGGACTCTGCAGCAGCTGAAGGACGCGCACAGGGTGTGACATGTACCTAGTCGGCATGTGGTTTGATGGATTTTTACAGGGCACTTGTACAAGGCTGGGTCTTTGTGTACTGTAGCAGTAATGATGACAGCAACATCAATTAATTGCCCACGGTGGAGCGGTTTAGGGCCATCATCGAGATGCCAGCGCCATGGAAGTCTTCTACATACGTCAAGTGTGAAATCAAAAACCAGATGGAGCCTCTGCGTGTGCTGTACATACTAAAAAAACGTGGGACTTCTTACCCAGAGTGGATTTTCCCTCTTTTTTTTTTTTTTTACTTTGGAGACGATGGTGGAACATGCACGGAACAACGGCAGTGGAGAGGCAAAATAGTTGAAGTAAGAGAGGAGCTGATGCAGGGTCGTGCATGGGTTTGGAACGGACGGACTTTTCTCTCTCTCGAGGTTGGCTTGTTGGTTGGTTATTATCGTCAGCCCATGGGGAGGGCCTGTTTTGGGACGATGCGCAAATTTGGTGGACGGTTGAGTGGATATGGGATATGGGCTTTTGCGTCTTTTTGGATGCCCCTGTTTTCTGGCATGTGTAATGTGTATGTGTATGTTTATGCGTATAGTTCTGTGATGCCTCTCTCTCTCTCTCCCCTCATCCCCCTCCCCCTGGTCAAAGGAACCCTGACAGCCGGGATGAGGCTATCTTCTAAACCGCGGCACTGACACGTGATGGGTAGTTTCTGTGAGCAACCCATGCTGCCACACGCGATACAGCAAGTGGAAAAGTAGGGGTTTGTTGCGAGAACCTCAGCTGCCGCGTTTATCTCTGCGACCCTGCTGGCTCTTCTGGGCTGCTGGCCGTCCGTCCAGTCTCAGATATCACCCCCGTCCCCCGTTGTAGTCGGCACCGCCAGCCTTCCTCATCAGCTTCACGATATCCTCCTCCTTGACCTCGGAGCGGTCGCTCGCCGTGACGGCGATGCTGTGGTGCGCCAGCGCGCGCTTGACGTCGCCGCTCTCGACGCTGACGCGCGCCTTGCGCATGACTTTGGTGCCCTCGCCGATCCAGACCACGAGCGCAAACTTGACCCGCGTGCTCTCCTTGTCGTTGGCGTACTCGACGCGCGCGTAGCCGTACTGCACCTGCGCGTCGTCGAGCTCCGAGACCAGCTCCGCGAGGCCGCCCGTGCCCGTCTTGCTGAGGCACAGCGTGTTGTCCGTGGCCGAGGCGTGGGATACCAGCAGCCAGTTTGCCGCGTCCTTGTCGGACCGCACGGCGTCGTAGGCGGCGGTTACTTCTGGGGCATCTAGGCCTGACATTGTTGGGGATGCGTGCGGCTCGGGGAGGGGGGGAGGATGGGATTGTGGATGGTCGTGGCCCGTTTCGAGTCTGCGTGGTTTTGGTTTGTCTCTGGATCGGTCGATCAGGGTCCGTCCGGTCGTTCGGTCTCTCTCCGTGCCTTGTCTCTCTTGTCCCTCTGTTTCTGTCTGTCTGTCTGTCTGTCCGTCTGTCTCTTACAAGGCACGCCGCTCACGCCAAGGGTCGAATCAGAGCCGGTCGTTTCTTGCTCGCACAGATATAATTACGGGCCGGGTCAGAGCTTTGTAGTGCTGTACTGGGAACGATATGGCCCGAGTAGTCTCCTCCAAAGCCTCAGGTTGGTCGTGGCCTGTTTCCGCTCAGGGGCAACAGAGACACGATCCATCCCGGGCCCGTCCCCACCCGTGGGGAACCCTTTTTTTTCTTCCTTTCTGCTCTGGGAAAAGCTCGGCTACAAACGGAATCATGGGTTTTCTCTCTCTCTCTCTCTCTCTCTCTCTGCTTTGACGTGAATTACCTAAGGACGCCAGGGCAGGGAAGATGGAAACGGTGGCGTTGTTAGCGGCGGCCTTGTTACGGTCGATTTGGGCACGCGAGTAATAAGTTACCCCCGTTTTGGTTCGGACTGGGATCGACCCTGGTTCTTTTCACCGAGGGCCCCGGCGCTAGAATGCCTGGTAGAACCGTTTACGAACATTCCATCGTGGGCTCGTTGCTCGTTCTCTTTTCCCCACCGGTTCAAACATCAGCAGAGAATCCCAGTCAGTCTATGGCCAGCAACCAACAGAAAGAGACAATGCGTGACCGCGGGTTCGCAGCTCGCTTCGTTGTTGCTGCTGTAGTATCCGGCTCCTCTTACCGGCATCCCCGGCACACACTCTCTCTCTCTCTCTCTCAGCTGGTGCTGGTGAATGAGGTGAGTTCTTCGGAGCGCGCTACGTACGACATGGGTGCTTGCAAACCCACGATGCCAAGTTGCGACTCATCACCGCCGACGGGGCGCCCTTTTCGATATATTACGGAATGGTGGCGCTTCTCTCCCCTCGTTATGCGCGGCCCGTCTCCAGATTTCCACTTGGTCTCCTTCTGTTTGACTATTCCTCCTCCTCCTCCGCTGCGGAGAGAAGGTTTCGCCATGTCCCCCAGAGCAGCGGAGATGGCGGATGCTGAGCCGTGAATGAGACCATATCCACATCCCAGAGTTGTAGGAAAAAATAACTTCATCTTTTACGTGACGCCCACTGACCAGGTTATTATCCACTCGACGGGTCTAGACGTTCATGCTGGTGGGGATGTTGCAGTACTTGCAGGTCACCGTCGTCGGCCGTTTCACCATGTGCGCGGTGGGGCATGCAGGCTCCGTGATAAGGTGAGCAGCGACTGGGAAGTTTGGATTATGCTGGTTTGACCAGGCGCCACTCGCTGCTCTCACGCTGGCTAACATTAACATCATGTCTCTGGGCGGTGCAAGTCGCGTGATGTGGACTCCTCCCTCAAAGACCCTTCCCTCATGCTTAGAGCGCGCTTCTGGCGAGCATCGGCTACTGTTTGAAGACGTTATTCGTTTGTTTCAGCGTTGGATGAGAGAGCGTCGCCAAAGCACTTACAGTACAGTAGCTGGATTCCCACGCAACGCTCACAGGGCCAAACACTGGCTGGGCGAGGGATTCTCCATGTCTTCCATCTCAAAGTCTTTTCTTATCGAGTAGTGTTACCCTTCTCGTTAATTGTCCGAGCTATCAAGGAGTCATCCCCCCTTTCTTACACCCAGTGGGCTCTAGAGACGATGCTCAGATTGCGGTTGTTTTTCGTTGGGATTGCTTCCCGCTAGTAGACTTCCCCCTTCCAGGTGATTGGTATGTGCATGGAGTTCTTCTTATGGACCAGTCTGTGGTGTTAATATCGCAGGGTCCTCATTCTAGTTTACACGTAATCTTACAGCACCCGGGTCGCGAGTGAGAAAGGAGTCGTTGACCAAGTCTCTGGCATTTCACCAAGTCATAGCTCGGAAGAGGTCGAGTCTTGGGATGCCAAAGAATATTTTCGGCTCCAGGGTAGGCCATCCAGCATGAGAGGAGGGTCGATCTGGATGCTACGGCGAACTCTAGCCTTCACCGTTCTCCTTACCCATTCTCCTAGCTCCTTTCTCGTCGAAGTTAAAGTGAACAAAGCTGTGACGTGAATGTGATCATAGATATACATGAACGAGCGATGGCGGCAGAGATGAATGCTTGTCTTTGCATTCTCTAAGAGCGAAAAGCCTGTTTTCGTCTGCGGGGATTGCACCAATAATGCCACAATCCTGTCCATGAATGCCTTCCGTTGTGTCATCGGAAAACTCGAGACCCTACACACGATGGCGTGCAATCTCGAGCAGGGGATAGACGCAGTCAACAAGACGCCATCGTGTGTATCCTCGACATACGGGGGAATACTCTATTCTATACGTGGTCGCAAATTTCCTAACTAGGCGATATCAAGCCGCTAACATCGCGGTCAGCGCTTGGGCGCCCGAGTGGTTCCCGAACTCAATCAGAGCGCCACGAAACGGGAGCACACGCACTAAGGCACGCATTCAATACGCGGATCGTGGGATTTAAGCTCCTCGTGTGGAAGCGATTGCACGGCAACTTGCAATAAGGTATAAGCTTAATGGAAAAGGCGTGCCAGATGCCCTCTTATCGTGCCGGGTCGGCCCCGATCAGAATTGCCTATTCGGGCCATTACCGAATGTCGTCCTTGGGGCGGCAAATGACGCGACCAACGCTGAGAGCTCGCTCAGAGGTCGAAGTTCGAGCTGGGACCCGCAGTTTGGTCATGGCGAGCCTGGGACGTCGGTGTCGGTGCGGTCACGACGGCTTGGAAGGGGAAAACATGGGGTCGGGATCTGCTGCGTCCCTCAGGAGATGGATGCTGCTTGATGGGAGATCCTGATATATTTAAACCCTTGATCTGTCTTTGTTGTTGGAGTGTTGTGGGAAGTCAGGATACTTCTGTCTCGGCACCAACTTTTGAAGAGAAAATGGCTGAAGCTTTTCACGATCCACCGTCGGTGGTGGGTTCAACTGCAGACACCACGCAGCCCGTCCAATCGGGCATCTTCAAGCACATCGCAAAGACCATCCCGTACTTTAGCAACCCCAAGCATGTGCTGCTGTTCAAGCTCGACTGCCTGCTCCTCACGTGGGCGTTCCTCGCGGGCATCATGAAGGAGATGGACCAGTCGGCGACGACGCAGGCGTACGTCTCGGGGATGAGAGAGGCGCTGAGCTTGTATGGCAACGAGCTGGTTGAGTTCAACACTTTCTTTTCTATTGGCTATGCCATTGGTCTTGTTCCTGGGCAGTTGATCCAGACAAAGGTGAGTTGAAGATGGTGCGCTTTCTTGTTCTGTGAAATGGGGATGTTGACTTTGCTCAGGTTCGACCATCTCTGTTTCTGCCAATCTGTGAGATTACCTGGGGTTTCTTTGTCCTGTTGTAAGTCTCCCCTACTGAACCCGTCACAAGAGACACTCAACTCATCAAAACTACAGCACGTGCAAAGCTCAAAACGCAACGACAATCTACGCCCTGCGCTTCTTCCTCGGACTCTTCTCCGCCGTCTTCTGGCCCAGCGTCGTCTCCCTCATCTTCAACTGGTACACCCCGACCGAGCTCGCCCTCCGCATCGCCTTCTTCAACGTCTCGGACGTCGCCGGCGCAATGTTCCTGGGCGCCCTGCAGGCGGCGCTGTACCGCAACATGGACGGCGTGCACGGCATCGCGGGCTGGCAGTGGCTCTTTATCATATCGGGCGCCATCACGATCGGCCAGGGAGCTATTGGGTTCTTTGTCATTCCTGATACGCCGGCCTACACGCGCGCAAAGTGGCTGACGGAGCAGGAAAAGGTCCTGTCGCGTGAGCGGATGGGAGACTTTGGCGCCAATACCTCAAAGCTGATTCCTGTGGCTACGCTGAAGCACAAGCTGCGGAAGTTGGTTGTTCATCCGGTGACGTATTTCTTCCTCCTGGCTTTTGCGTTGAGTGCTTGGGCGCACAGAGCCAACTCCTACTTTGTGCTTTACCTCGAGAGCCTCAAGGATAGCGCAGGGAACCGCGTTTATAGCACATACCAGGTCAACATCCTTCCGCTGGGCGGCTATGCGCTCCAGATCCTGACAAACTTGGTCCTGAACGGCCTCTCGGACTGGAAGCACTGGAGGTGGCAGATCAGCATCGGCTCTGCGTTCATGTATGGCATTATGCTCAGTGTTCTCTGCGCGTGGCCTTCGGACGACAAGGTCGTCATGGTCTTCTACTTCTTGACTTATGCGACCAACGCTGGAAGTCCGTCGCTGATGGCATGGATGGCCGAGCTCATGCGAAAGGAGCCCGAGGCGCGAGCTATCGTCGTTGCCTTCACGGTCACGGTTGTCTACGTCGGCCACGCAACGATCCCCCTCCGTGCCTTCAGGGTGTCCGATGCGCCAAAGTACCCGATTGGATTCCCGCTCACGACGGCTTTCACTTTCACGTCGATCCTTGTGCAGCTTGGTCTGCTGTGGTGGGGGAGCAGGAACCCGCAGCTCGTCAAGTATGGCTACGATGTGCCCAGCAACGTCTCGAGGGCGTCGGATGAGGAGAACTCGGATCGCATTGAGGAGGATGACTTGAGCATTGATAGGGATGGGAAGGCTGTGAAGCCGGTGGTGGCCAAGGTTGATGGATGAGGGAGGATTCGCTTGTTGCAGGAATGTGTCAAATGCGATATGTCACGAAGCCCACCGATTTTATTTTAGTTACAGAGGTTTGAACCATACGTGGTATCCTTCTTGATCACGCAAGTTGATGGGCCACACAATGTTTATTATGTCGTATTGATCTTATTCTGTGTAAGACTCCCAAGAAAAGCCCAAGGCTATCAGCCGGTGGCCGGGGGTTGGTTCTCTTCTCTAGACATTATTGTCTTTTTGGGACACTATGCTGGGGAAGCATGATTATATGATGGTGAAACTGATTACTCCAGCTGCACTAGACGGCTAACATCGATACAGGATCAGATTCTGCCTTCTTGAAGTCGGTTGAGTCGTCTTTCCTCCTCAGCTGAAGTTGGCTTCAGCCCAGCGACCCTCAAAGCAGACACCAGGATGTCAAATGGCAAGAAGAATGGAAACAGTGGCAATCATGGCTCCCTCGAGTACCATGAAAGCCGTTTCATTCTTGGCTAGCTTGCTGTCGAAGCCTTCACTGAGCTCGGCAACTCGGTAGGTGGTTCTGATCAAGATACATAAAGTAGCGAATCCGGAGCCTAAACACAGTGGTGTGAGTGGTGATGATAGGGACTGCAGTTGAGAAATACGTACACATCAGAAAAGTTTTGAGAAAGCTGTGGATTGCTGGAGGTTATTGAATTTGTGATTCCATCCGTCTTGGTGACGGTAAACCCGAAACCCAAACTCAGGAGCTAGGCCAACGAATATGGCAATGGCCACCAGATGAACCGCGAGACCGGTCTTGATAATAGCGAGGCCAGCGTCAGTCATGGTGGTGTTTTCGCCTCCAAGGATTGCCCCCCCTGGAAGCTTGCAAGATGAGAGCCGCAAAATCGGAAATCATAACGGCGATGGTATAAGTCCGGGGGATGAAGCGAGAAAAGTCTTCCCCGTAGACTGCAATGACTCGAGCCAAGCAGAGGTAGATTGCTGCACTGGAGAAAAAAGGATCAATGGTCAAGGTGACGATGTACCCCTAGTGTCGACAATTAGGGCCTTGGTTCAGACGAAGAGAGATGGAGACTTACATCAAGAACTGTTCTTTACCAAAGTGCATCTTGGCTCGGGCAATGTAGCCCAAAATCTCGAGTATATGACCCGAGACCATGCCGACGAAGAAAACTAAAGTTTTGTAGCGGATGCCGTAGGAGATTTGGGGGATTATGAGAAGAGCATGGTATGCGAGGAAGAAGGCATTGTCCCCAAGCTTGTACTCTTGCATGGCCATCGAGGTCTGTGAGGAATTGTTTAATATTTTGATAAGAGCGACTTTGGGCTTCTTCATGACTTGAACAAGTTGAGGGCGAGGTTGTCTAGTTGCAGTTTACATGATGGTCCTTTACATCTAAGTACTTGAACGAGTAGAGTTGAGGCATACAGATTAAACGAAGAGACCAGTCTTTAACCCGGTTGTGGCTGACGATATCAACCCACGAGCTGAGACATCCCTGTTTGCCTGTGCCAGGATCAGCTTCCGAGACGATTGGCTCCTAGACAACCAAGCCAATTAGCGGCTGATCTGTATGAAACATCTCCACTGCGGAACGCGGAATGAATGGAGCGATATCGCGTCCACGCCCGAAAGTTGCTATCAAGAATCTGTGCCAGCTTTTTGCGGTAAAACATGCTGGAGTCTCTCGTCTCGGCGATGGCTTGGTAAGAGTCACGTCAGGTTCATCTGTGCTTCTTTTTCCCGCGTCCTGCTGAGGCTCCCCCCTGCTCCGCATCGTACCATGGCGCCAGAAGCCGAGAACTCCCGCCCTCAGCGGAAGAGGGCGCAGCATACGCGCTCCAAGTTGGGCTGTGGAGTCTGCCGGTGAGAGTCACCCAGCCCTGTTTTGCATGGCCAGCTTGGATACTACGCTAGTTAGAGTTACTGACGACTTTGACGCTAGGATTCGTCGTGTTAGGTGTGATCTTGCTAGGCCGGCCTGCGAGCGTTGCACCAAGATAGGCCGGCAATGCGACGGATATCCTCTCAGAGAACGTGGGGAAACAGGTCCTCTAATTCAAAGAAGGGCATCAGATTCGCCATCGGCATCTTCGCATCTTGGTGCCCTGGTTCCACTCCACAGCCCCTTGCTCTCTCTTGATAAGCAGCAATGTCGAGCGCTGGACTACTTTCAAACCAAAGCAGTACCGGAACTCAGCGGGTTCTTTGAGAACAACCTATGGAGCACTCTTGTTCTTCAGATCAGCCGTCGCGAAGAATGTGTGCGGCAACTGGTCGTGGCTCTCGGCTTTCTTCACGAAAGCTTTCACGCAGCCCACATTACCCCCAACTCGCCTTCATCTGCACTAAGTCTGAGGCAGCGAGCAGTTGCCGAGTACGGTAGAGGAATTAGTCTTTTGAACGAGCATATAGCGGCTCAAGGCTGGGCCAACCTCGAGATTACGCTGCTCTGCTCGATTCTCTGCGTTACGTTCGAGTGGCTGAGGGGGAATTATATGGCTGCCAATACACATATGAGGAGCAGTATGTCTGTCATGGCTCAGTGGAATGAGAGTAAACAACCTCTGATCAAAGGGACGTCGCAGTCTTCTCCTGGCGGATACCTAATTCGAACACAGCTTGGTCCGCTCTGGACAAGCTTGGTTCTGCAGGCGCAAACTGTTACGCCTAGCTCTGGCAAATCCTGGCAGATGCCTTTTAGAAACCAAGAAACCCCCGAGGGCTTCTCGAATCTCCAACAAGCCAGAAAGGCGCTCGATGCGCTGCTGGCTCATATCATCCCAGAGACAATGTCGCACCGGTGGGCGGAGTCGCCTCGTCCGAGCAACTTCCAGGATCTGGAGCAACAGCTCTCAAAGTGGTCTCGGAGTTTCAATGCCTTTCTCACAACGCAGGGAGACGACGTGCAGGCGAGTCCGCAGGTGACGCTCATGGATCTGTGGCATTGTACGGCTCAGATCATCCTTGCAACGAGCTTTTCGAGCTACGAGACTGGGCCCGACGCGTTCTTGGAAGAGTTTGCGTTCATTGTGACAAAGGCCGACGAGCTCCTGTCGTCCTCGACCGCACAATTCACCATGGACATCGGGCTCGTCCCCCTCCTCTACTATGTCACCATCAAGTGCCGGCACCCGCTAGTTCGCCGCCGCGCCGTTGAAGTTTTGCGGGCGAACCCCCGTCGTGAAGCGGTCTGGGACAGCCTGGGAGCCTCGTGCGTGCTCGAGGAGGTGATTCGGGTGGAGGAGGAGGGCTTGGGGCGGATCGATAGCCAGTTTGATATCCCAGAGTCGGCTCGGGTGTGTCGTATGAGTGTTGTCATTGAGGTGGAGCATCGGCGGATATGGCTCAAGATGATGCAGCGGCGTGATGATTTCTGGAGCGAGGAGAAGATGCTGACGTGGTGAGATGGTGGGGGGAGAGAGATTTGGTGTAGTATATGAGGGATGGGTTCGTGAGTATGTTGATGCCCTGTTAAAAGATGTACATTTTCCACTGGGATATTGGTGAATGATAGACGAGCACGACAGAAAAGACTTGGTTTTGGGCCTGGAACTAGATTAGCCAAAGCAATAGAATAGGCTGTCTCTATATGTGATGGTTGAAAATTCATATCAGTTTATCAAGTCAATCTTGAACTTTGAAATGTGAATTCACTTGGATGTCACCAAACCAGCTACTAGGGACGAGCAAGATGATGTAGCGAGTGAATACAAAGTAAATTAATTAAATTAATAATCTCGGTGGAATTGAAGGTTGCGCAGGTCTAACTAGAAAGCAGTGGGAGAGAAGCATATCCACCCTTCTGGAGTAAGATCCTTCTCCGAGCATTATCATCAAGCCGCGTCCATAAAGCCAACCACCAAAAAAGGGTTCTTTTCGAAATCAAATCGTCACTGCGTGACCATGGTAAAACTGCTGCTGTTGATGCTGCTGCTGCTCTAGAGGAGAGCGGCGACACCAGCAAGGAGGACGATGAAGCTGGCAGCGACCTGCTTGACACCGCCGGAGACGACGATGGGGACACAGTCGGAGCCGGTGCAGCCCTCGGAGCTGGAGCTGCCACCCTCGGTGGGCTTGCCGGGGGAGGAGTTACCGCCCTCGGAGCCGGTGCCGCAGTCGGAGCCGGTGCAGCCGGAGTTGCCACCGTTGTTGCCGCCGTTGCTGGAGCCGGGGCAGCCAGCACCAGTGCAGCCGCCGTTGTTGCCACCGTTGTTGCCACCGTTGTTACCGCCGTTGTTACCGCCGTTGTTGCCGCCGTTGTTGTTGCCGCCGCAGTCGGCGCCGGTGCAGTTGTAGCCGCCGTGGTAAGGGCCGGGCTTGGGGCCGGACCAGTTGCCGTAGTGGCAGTTGGCACCGTTGCACTGGTAGACACCGTTGTTGTTGTGGCAGTCGGCACCACCGCTGCACTGGTAGCCGTAGTCACCGGTCATGGGCTCGTAGGGCTTGTAGATGACACCGCCGTGGCAGACGTCGCACTTGTGGGGGGAGAAGACGATGTCGTCGTGGCTCCAGCTGTCGCAGTGCTCGGGCTTGTAGACGGTCAGGCCGTGGCAGGAGCCCTTGGTGCACTCCTTGGGGACGTAGTGGGATCCGCCCTTGCAGTCGCAGGACTCGACGATGTAGACAGTCTCGCCGTCGCACTCGGAGCCGGGGTAGGGCTTGAAGATGACAATGGTCTTGCCGCCGTCCTGGCCGGGGATGAAGGGAGAGGAGCCGTCGTAGCACTTGCCGTTGTTGCAGATGAGGGTGGCGGTGACGGTGGCGGTCTCGGTGGTGGAGGCACCGGCGATGGTGGTGACAAAGGTGGTGGTGACGGTGGTCTGGTCGGTGACGGTGGCGGTAACGACATCGGTGACAACATCGCCGCCGCCGGGGACGACGGAGACGTAGACGGTCAGGAGGATGGTGTTGGGGATGGCCTGGCGAGCTTGGATGCGGCTGTTGCGGCGGGCAAGGGGAGCGTCACCACCGCAGAACTCGGAGTCGTCGCCGGGGCACTCGATGTCACACTGGCCGTTGGAGACGGTGCTGGTGTTGTCCTCGTCGAGAGAGTCGGAGCAGTAGCAGTCACTGGTTCGTGTTAGTCAACAAGGTCGCAGCTGTGTACACTTGGGGGAGCAACTCACGTATCGTAAACACCAAAGTAGGAGCGGCCAGTGCAGAGAGAAGCGCATAGGTCAATGTCCATGGAGCCGCTGGACTGGATGGACTCGAAGCCGGGGAAGCCAGCCGAAGAGCCGACACAGCCGAGGAAGGCAAAGGTGCCGACGACACCGGGGAAGCCAGAGGCGGAAGAGGTGGGGGCAGTCTCGCTGGCGGTGGCAGAGCCGGAGCCGGAGCCGTCAGTCTCAGTTCCAGTAGCAGTGGCATCGGTCTCAGTCTGGGTGCCAGTGGGGTTGCCGTTGCTGTCAGTCTCGGTCTGAGTGCCAGTGGGGTTGCCGTTGCTGTCAGTCTCGGTCATGGCGTCGTCAGTGGTGGTGTCGATGGGGACACCGTTGCTGTCGGTCGCAATCGAGGTGAAGGTGGGCTCAGTCACAGAGTCGGTGGTAGCGGTAGAGTCGTCGGTGCCAGTAGTATCAGTGCCGGTCGGGTTGCCACCGCCGTTGCCACCATCACCGTTGTCGGGGCCGATAGCGACGTCGGCAACAGTGAGGAGGACGGGGTTGGCACCGCAAGTCTGGACAAACTCGAGGTCGGGAGTGTTGCCGTCGTTCTCAAAGCCAGAGCTGGACTTGCTCTGGAAGCCGTCGGCAGTCTCGAGGTTGGCGTCGTAGACGGACTGGCCGTTGACGTTGACGCCAAGGGTGCAGTCACTGGCAGCGCGCTTTCGGCTGTCATCAGACGCCTCAACCAGAAGGCTGAAGAGGATGGCGATGAGATCACCAATGCTCAGGCCCGGAGGCAGGGAGCCACCGACGCTGAAGGAAGCCTGGCCGTTGGCGACAGCAGCCAGACGACTGTTTCTCCGTGTTAGTCACTCGACACTCTCTGAAGTGTTGCAACGGATTCAAAAACTTACACAGCAGTCTTGCCACCAATGGTGACAAACGAAGCGCCAGGGCCGAGGACGGCATCGCCGAGATCGACAGGGACAGGCGCAAAGGTGGGAGTGTTGTCACCGGTAGTAGCAGTGGCCTCTCCAGTGGTGGTGGTAACAGCAGGCATGCTAGTGTTGGTGAACCTCTGGGCCATGGCGGCCGGGACAGCCAGGGCCCCAAGGAGTCCATGGGAGAAACGCATGGTGAAGGTGTTGGTTTGTTTGTTTGGTTCTTGGTTGGTTGGTTTGCAAAAGACGATTGAAGCGAATGTTGTTTTATAAATGAATGAGTGTGTTGGGCTAAAAGAATGACCTGTTCCTCAATGGGATGCTGATGTGAGGACGAGGAGATTGAATTGTTCTCAGCATCTTTGGCCGATATATATAGAGTTTTGCCGGCGCCTGGTGCTACTCCTTTCTCCTGAGCCGTTCTCGTCGCCCCAAGGCAAGTTTCTCCCTCGTTTCTCCATTCCAGCATTCCAACATTCCGACGGGTTTGTTCCTGGACCGAAAGCATATGCAAGGGCAGATTTGTCTCACCCGCTAATGCTCTAGCTGAACAGGGACGGCTGGGACCATATGTCTCAGTCTCCCAGGAACGGACAAGGCCTTGCAGGCGCAGGACAGTTCACCAGAGGTTATCCGTAGTCTAGACAGACAAGGCACTCCAAAAATCCAATCTGATTTACCCCTTGCCATACCACATTCTACCCGTCTATCCTGTTCTCGGCTGGCCCAGATTGCGCCTCAGCGGAGAATCTCAATTGCTCAGCATTGCTTTGCCGGCCTCCTTTCCTTGCCTCCCATCCCTACTTCAGGCGACTCCATCCGGGCGGCCCCAAACAATCCCATTGAATTCCTCTCGCCAAGCCGAGTTGTCTCCTCCCCCCTCGTTCGCCCATGACCTGCCACTTGCCAAGCTTCCAAACTAAGCCCAAGGTTTCGCGTGGTTTAAACGGAACCAGGCGCGCGCCCCCCAAAAAAAACTGTTTTCAATCCGTCCAAGGCATTGGTTCGGATGCGGGAAGTCAGAAGTCAGCCTCTGAGTGGCTGCGAAGCCAAAGGGAGGAATGGGCTTTCTTTTGGCGTGGCATGTAGACCAACCACACGCCAATGCAGGCGGGATACGATGGCAGATAGTTCCGCACTGAATTCTTTGCCCCAGACATCAGCTGCGAGCTAGGCCAAGCTTTGCGGGAGTTGCGGCTTTTCTGGTTTGGGCTGGGGTTCGGATTGCAAGCTGGTCCAGTGGCGTTTTGATACGCTCTGGCAACAGAATGAGGTTTCCCACTTCTTGATAGATCCGCCGTTGAAGAGGCGCATTCTGACACTCTGTTAATTTCATGTCCAGTCGAGTCTCGAATGCATTTCATTTCAATCGTTATTGGGTACCCCTTTGGAGGTGGTATTGGGGCACTGTTATGAGTTCTCATCAAGTTCTGTCTTGGATTGACTCGCCATATCCAGCAATCTCGATAGGCCGTCCTCCGGTCTCCCCATTGACCGGTTTCGGACAATGCCGAGCTTGCAAGCGGATCACTTGAGTTTCCTTGTTGTTCATGCTGTAGCCATCCGTCTTTCGCAGTTGAGAAACAGCGGCCCATCGAATTGGGTTCACAACGGGTGCTGTTCGGTTCTGGAGATTTGCCCACTTGATGTCCACTGTTATCTCTTGGCCGCTGGAACTCTGCGGAATTCTGCGACATTTTTGCGGTGCCGACCTCCGCAAGCGAAGATGGGAATTGGGAACCTGTAGATCGAGATTACGTTTTCGGTCTCTTGGTCTCCTTTTCGGTTCTGGAGCGGCCAGGACTTAAACAAGAGGAAGCTACGCTAGAGGTACCAGAATGTGCTGCTGAGATATCCCATGATACTGCAAAATGGCGGGACTAAATAATTGCACAACCACGATAATTGCTGGCAACATACTTGAAAGGTTCCTCTATTCATCTGCTATTAAATAAAATAGACTAATACGCTCCTATATGTAACAAAGAGTCAGATGCGCATAATATTTCGATGGTATTGTAATACTTTGTGACCATGTCTTTCGAACCGCCCAACTCCACCTCACTACCCTACACTAATAAAATCTTGCACCTTGAGTTTCAACTTAGACTTTTGCGCAGACTACCACCGCGAAACCTTGATATTCCAACCTAACGGAGCGTAGAACAAAGGATAAATTTAGCATCCATGCCATGCGTTTCGGAGCGGTTCAAAAATCAACGGGCTTGGGAACATTCGTTCATCGTTGTCAACGGCGGTTCGCTAATCAGCAAGTCGTAACGTTCAATAGAACTGCCCGAGCTGTAGTGAGGGTCTTGTTGCACGGCGGGAGCGTATACGTTATAGACAGTGAAGAGTGTTGAAATACAGCAACCATCTGCACTCTCTACCTCATCTTTCTTCCAATATAACCCTCTTACTCAAGTTGAGGTATTTTAATCCGCGAGTCCAAGAGCCACAGACCAACAGCAGCAGCTTAAAATAGCACGATTCACCGGTTACAGGCTAACCGCCTACGACAACAAAATTTGATCCGTCGGCTGTTAGCACGCCGCGGATGTGATGCTGTTTGGGCTGAAGTGGACTGAAACTTATTTGCCCGACGAGCGGTCACATCAACGGACGAAGAGGAGATAGCGCTAAAGTAACAACTACTAAACCATGTTCTGTGATTGTACCCGAGTCCCACGATCACCAAGCAGTCCCCCCCCCTGTTTAGAGTCATACTCATGCGACAAGCTTTGGGGTGTCGGCTTCCCGTGACAACCGCATCAGGAGATTTGCTTGGCCGCGTGGTCTCCACGAATTGAACCCTACTCATCAGAAACAGGAGAGTCAAGGGGGGGAGACAGAAATTCCTTGGCGCCCTTGATCTCGAGGCTGGGCTGAAAATAGCTTGCTGCGCGACGGCGCTCTCTGGAATGCTGAGCTGGAGCAACGAAATTAGGCGAGGGAGCAGGCCTGCCACTCGCAGAACAAGCTTTTAGCGCCTGGAAGTGGCTGTGAACACGTTTGGCGGTACTTGTGGTTGTTCTCATGAGTTTCATTCGTTGGGGTCTTGTTGCTTTGTCTTTTCCTCTGTCAGAGGCGAACCCCTTTACCGGGCCAACTCCGTGGAATGTCCAACGCCTCCTTGCTGGCTATTTGGTGTGCTGATGGCTGATTTAGATTACACTGATGAATACGAATGTACGCCTAAGCAACAGCTGGGTGCTTTGGGAACTGTGATTATTATGTCTTATTTTTTCGGCTTACGGTGGGGACTGGGACAAAAGTCTGGGCCACAGACTACAGTTCAACCGTTGCAATCTGCTAGTTGTCTTGTTACCAGGAGCTCAGATGTCAGGTCTAAACTCTAGATAGAGATATGGGTGTTTGGTACTGAGGACTGTTGCTCAAGAGCTTGTTTTCCCAACGTGAGTGACTATAGTCTACAAGATATGGGGGCCATGACTGAGGAGGTTTGACGTTCATTTCCAACTGTCTCTTGTAATCAATGGTTGAGAGGCATTCTGGGTGACATGTAGGGATTAAACACTCAAAGACCACTCTTACGGACCTTGTAACAGCCACGAGGAGGGCTCATATTTCTATAGCTGAACTGTTAACAAGTGTCGATAACAAATGGTGCATATGTTTTAGACTTTTGGTACGAAGCCGTGGGTAGGCATCGAGTCTCGTTATGATCAGTCTATCCCGTGCTCCGATCTTTCGAGCGCTATCCGTCTCTAAACCAATTGATTTGATTGCCAAAGCCCAGCAGCGATCGGTTCGCTTCTACAGCAACTTTCTTCTCAAATTTCGTATACAAGCACAGGACGCTTTGAGAGTTACTGAGGGGATATACACAAGCGGTAGCGTGAAAGGCTAGAGCTACTTGGCTTCAACAAACCCTGCGGGAACCGTGGCGACCACGTAAACAATCAAGCACTCCACGTTGACAGACAAAGATCTGACCCTAAATGGGATGCCAGTTTGCGAACCTTGTTCTGAAGCAATTTAATACCCAATGTGAATATCGACTCAAGATGTGTCCTCTCTGGCTACTGGTTTAACATGAGCTCACTCTGAGCTCTGTGCGATCATGGAATGCATGCCTAGAGTCTCTCATTCAAGCCCCTGGTACGTATTCCCAAATACTAGCCCATTGCGATGGCTCGCTCAGAATTGTGATGGCGGTAAATAGATAACAACACGTTATCTAGCAACTGTATTGTCCTCGTCAAATTTTCTCTGGGGCCTATTTAATTCACTGTAGCAACTATACACGGCGGACTAAATAGGGACGCTCTGATATTAAGTACGCTGTTACCTATCTAGGTTGTTACTGTATATAGGTTGTGGCGAAACGTAGGGTTAGCTTCTCTATCATTGTCGTAAACAAATGATAAAACCAACACGGTCAATAGCGGGCTACTTTAATCTGCCTCGCTCAAACGCAGACGTCGCAGGATCAGCTTTATGACCGCAGCACGGAGCCACTCTTACCTATACCTAGTCTAAACTCCCAGTTAGCAGTAAGAAACACATGCGGCCGCCGCTCATTACTATGCGAAACGAGACTTTAGCAACTCGGTATACCTTGCTTTATCGGCAAGCTTCCTTTTGACAACATCACCTGCATCATCGCACCAAAACTCCGAGACGGCTCGCTCAACCTCATAAGACAAGCCTCCCGGTGTGCAAAGGTGGTCCTCGAGGAGGAAATTCATAGCATCCACTGATGTTATGCAATGCCAGAACCACACTCCTTTCGAGTCCCACATCTCTTTCATGGTTCTAGAGACCGAAATGCCATGCTCCGTCGTCGCCTCGTGTTCTTCCATTTCCAATATGCCCATGAATTCCTGTCGCACCTCATCGAATATATCGTATTCCTTGCCCATAATCTCCTCAATACTGCACCCAGTCAGCCAATATGGGACGTTCTGCATCTCCACCGGCAGAGCACATATCCATTCCAAGTCAATTAAACATTTGATGTTCCAGTCGTCGTCGACAAAAATATTACTTGGATTAATATCAGTAAGCTGAAGAAGACATGGCCCTTGGCGATATTCCTGTTTGATATATCGATACGAGATTGCTCGTAGTAACGATAATACCCCTCAAACAACACACGACTTCGATCAAATGTAGGACAGCGACCCGCTAGGATGGGTGATAGGAAGCGGAGCTGGAGGTAAGCGACGCTTGTGGAGGAGTGGAAGCGGCGGATAGAGCGGAACATGGGAAGAAGCAGAGGTCGGAGGAGGGCTCAAACTTATAAGTTTCTGCTCGCTAAAGTCAATATTATTCACGACTTTTAATAGGGCCTCGCTGAAACCTATGCAGAGACTCGTCGTACAAGAGGAGACGCAATGCTTCATCAGCATAATTGGGGAGAGGAGTGTTGTTTACCTTGCGACGAGCAGACCAACGTGTACACTGGCTGTCAACTCGTCGATACTGCCGCTGCCGTGAGCCATCCATTGTGCCGGAAATGTGCCATAGTCTCGAGGCACTGGCCGGTTCATTTGTGCATAGTATAATGATCTGAATGGCAGACAGAGTGATGAACAGGGTTCTTCCCGGTACCGCCCATACCTCATCGATGCTCTCTTGGGATTCGTTGCGCGGCTACAGGGAAGTGTCACGTTCATATCAGTATCAATAACAACTGCGATGCTCGTTTCAGAGTTCATGACAGCCTGGCCTTGACAATGATATACTTGCTTGCTCGAACTGGCGAGAGATCGAGGATCATCCAGCAAGGAAAAATATCGTCCGGTAAAAGTGGGATAACCGATGCTCAACGTTCAATTCCATGCAAAGATAAACAACGCAGCGGCAGAACCTTGGAGACAAAGGCCGGAAGTACGATGCAATAGCTTCAAGACCTTGGCGATAATAAAACACCGTGCCTTATTTACTCACTTCAGTGATGCTTCTTCATATTAGTCCTGCCTATTTCGCTCCTCCTGTGGATAAACTTCCTTTTTGAATCGCGTTCTGATAAGCCTCTCGACGGACTTGAAAATGACTCGAGTTGCCACAATATTGTGACCAGGAAATAACAAACTACTGAGAAACGGATTAGTTATTCATTTTCTTCAGAAAGGTCTGGATTATCCTACACGTGGCGACGTGGCGACGTGCGGTGTTGTTGTGTTGTAAGTGTGTAGCTTACAAGCCACCCTATTTGGAGCTAGCCTCAGCACGCTCTTTTGCGCCATATGAGGTGATTGCGATCGCGGCCCCCGATCATCAGCACGAAATCAGTGCACAAAAGCACGCAAAATCAATGCAAGCATCTCTGCACGTCAGACAACAGCGCACTGATATTAATGCAGGGTTAATGTTCCCACTTCGAAGGGTAACAGCTAATAGCCTCTTGCGTGATTGCACAATGTCGCCTTGGGCATGGGCAAGTGGAGTATCGAGGTCACTTCATCGTGGGGAGAGAGAAGCTTGGGGACGCGAGCGGGCTACGCAGAATGATCCGATTCGGTTTGAGGCTCTCTAGGAACGGTTCCGGGGCCGTGTTCGGGTCTCTAGTGCAGGCTTACGGCTTCTCATGTTCGAATCTTTCGAGTCTGGAGCAGCTAGGGTGATGATGTGACCGGATAAGAGATACTCTAGATCCAATTCTTGTGGACTAGCTTCTATGAGACCATCACAAGAGATAAGAGACTTGGCAGGAAACTAAGAAGAAAGCTGGAGTGGGCCGGAGAGGGATACGGCATGTCGCTGGTGCAAGTCTTGAAGTCGCGATTATACAGAAGGATAGAAGAGTCACAACACACTTGAGGATGCCCAATCGTAGCAAAACAAAGCATCATTATGATCACCTGCATTCTTGGACGAGCCAAATCTTAATTCAGCGGTGTCGTTACCGATTGGGGCCAACGAGAAATGGGGACCAAGGTGAGTAGTGAGGTGGGAGCCGACTGACGCGATTGCAGGGACAGATGAGCACATGCGTCAAATCTCAAGTCCCGTTTTATGGGGAAATAGTTCGGACATGACGAACTGATTTAAAAAAAAACCTATCCATGCAGAGTTAGGTTATTTAAGACTTGGCAAGGTTCGCCGATTGAGTCTTCCACCACTTCTCGCCCATCAGCTATTGCATCAACCCTACTAGCTACCATGGCTGACCAGAACCACGCTGGAGGCAAGGTTGACTCCGTCGTCTACGCATCAGACTCGGAGGCGATCCGGAACCCCGAGGACAATGTCGTCGTGAAGCCGATCAAGTCGTGGAGGGGCTACGTGTGGGACACATGGGACCTGCCGCGCGACGAGCGCTGGCTTCTTTTCAAGGCCGATGCCTTTATCCTCACTTTTGCTTCGCTGGGCTACTTTCTCAAGAATATCGACCAGACCAACGTCAACAACGCGTTTCTGAGCGGCATGAAGGAGGATCTGAACATGTATGGAAATGAATTGGTGACAAGTAAGTGATACGGCTGCTCCATCTCATCCAACCGGACTGTTACTGACACAAGTGCTCCACAGGCACAACTATCTGGACAGTAGGCTATGTCGTTGCGCAGATTCCCTGCAACCTGCTTCTCACTCGAGTGTCGCCCCGCTGGGTCATTCCGTCTCTTGAGGTGGGCTGGGGAATTGCCACCATCTGCACTTCAACCGTAAAATCTTACAAGGCGCTCTATGCCTTGAGGTTTTTAGTCGGCGTTTTCGAGTAAGTCCACGATGAATCAAAAAGTTGTCTATCGCGACGTTACTGATGCCGGGTCTGCAGAGCCGGCTTCTACCCGGGCATCCATTACTTGCTGGGTTCGTGGTACACACCCCGTGAGATCGGAAAGCGAGCTATGATTTTCTGGCTGGCAGGTCATGTTGGCAACTTGTTCAGTGGCTTCTTGCAATCGGCTGCGTATAATAATCTCAATGGCGTCGACGGCCATGCCGGATGTAAGTTATCTGGCTTTCTCAACGCGTTCGAGGAGAGTCGCGGCCGCGAAGAACCCAAGCTGACATCAGTCCAGGGCGCTGGCTTTTTATCATCGACGGAATCATCACACTGCCGCTTGCTGTGGCCGGATTCATATTCTTCCCTAACCTACCCCAAGACGGCAAGAAGACTTGGTGGATTACTGAGAAGGAACATCAAATCTCTGTCAATCGGATGCAGTTGGTTGGAAGAGCTGGCAAGCAACCGTGGACCAAGGCAAAGTTTGTAAGAATCCTGGGCAGCTGGCATACCTACATGCTTCGTGAGTACCCCCTGTTGAGCTAGACTAAAAAACGTAACTGACGATGAGATATAGCCCTGCTTTATATCATTTGGAACAACGGTTTCCCTCCGACGACCATGGGATATTGGCTCAAGAGTTTCAACGAGAACCCCCCTCCGGTTCCCGGAAAGTCGTACTCCGTCTCTCAAATCAACACCTGTAAGACCACCAAATGCAAGCGTCTTCTTTTCAAGTTGGTTACTAACATGCTCGCAGTGCCTCTTCCTACAGAGGGTATCTTGATCGCCGCAGGGTTGACCTGGGGCTGGCTTTCCGATGGACCGTGCAAGGGTGCTCGCTGGCCTTTTATCTACGCCGGTGCCTTCATCGCGGTAACCACACACTTTCCAAAGTCATTCATATCCATACGGATGCTAACATGAGTCCGATTAGATGGCACTGCACCTCGCCCTCCTCAAAATGCCTCTGTACACTGGCATGAACGCCCGAATTGCGGTTTATTGGCTGGGCAACATTGGTGTAAGTTTTGGAAACTCAACTCATTCTATATCACCCTAGCTGACTTCTTTTCCAGTTTGGTGCCGGTCCGCTTATCCTGAGTTGGATCAACGAGATTTGCTCCGATGATACAGAGAAGCGAGCATTGCTCGTCGCTTTTGCCAACGACTTTGCCTACGTAGTGCAGTGCATTGTAAGTTCTGCAACAGCGAGATGAAAGTTATGAGCCCTTTGACTGACCACTTTCCAGGCTCCAAACTTTGTGTGGAAGACCGTCGACTATCCGGCAGCGAAGAAGGGCTACACTTTTACGGTTGTGCTCCAGGTTTTATTGAGTGAGTGACTTGCCTTTTCTAAAACATGGTTATGTTCCTGACTAACGTAACTTAGTTGTTGCGACTTTGGTCACACAGTACCTGTTGCGAAGGGACCGAAAAAGAGAGGAAGCAAAGAGGGCGGAGGGTTCGCTTTCCGACTCGGGCATCCGTTCCCAAAACTCGGATCCTGATACCAAGGTTGCTATCGCGGACGAGAGGACAGCTAGTGGACAACTCTAGTGGCCCGCTCACTTGGATAGCAGCTCAGTTAGAAGGCCAGAATAGATGACCATCACTATATAAAGAGTGTTCTAGATATAGCTTGGCGGCGGGTTTCGCTAAGAAGTCTGAAGAAGTCACCAGGTCCCTATCAGCTAGACGTTGTGTATTCAATATCCTTGGTAGGATAGATGCCGGGTATAACGAGAATACTTCACTACGAAGCGATACATAAAAAGCGTGATTTGTTCTATCAACTTTTAAATTCTGCGGTTGGTGCAGTGCATGAAACCGTAGTTGCCTGAACCTCGATGGCCAGACCCAGCGTTCAGACAAGAATGAAATAGAAAGCTCAAGTTGGCCTAGACAAGAGTGATGTCTTGTAGTGCGAGAGAGGTACTACCCACAAGACTGACCAGGAGCATGGATAAACGCTGCCGAAACGTATTGTCCTACCTTTCTCTCAACAACTTGCTCAATTCATTATTTTGGCTGAGGTTATTCGATAAAGGGAAGCAATTACTTCCTCAAGAAGACGACCCTGACTATATAGTCGATCAGCCCAAGGAACGAGACCGATAACAAGCCGTCAAAAGAGGTGCGAGGAGGATTGTAGTGCACGCCCGTTCTCCAACCCTTAGTTTATGTTCACAGCGAGACACAATGGCTAAGACCAAGTATGAGAGTATGGAATGAAATGTCGGCAGCGGTAGATTAATGACTTGCAATCTAGCTATACAATGCTGTGTATGTGTACATGTGTGCCCTCTATTATTAAGTCCGAATGCATCGCGTTTGCCCCGTCGCGGCGATGATGCTCAAAAGAGATTAAAGCTGAAGAAAATCCAACATGTGAAGAAGTGGGTAAAACAAGATGACGATGCCCGCAATACTTTGGCATCACCTAGATGCGCGTCTAGATGGAGAAAGCACCGAAAGCCACGGAGGAGAAGAGGAGAGCGCCGATGGCGAGGCCCATGGTGCTGACGCTGGACTGGGGAGAGAGGCCGGGGGCAGCGTTGCCGGTGCTGCTCGCGGTGGAGGAGCTGGAGCTGGAGCTGCTGGTGGCATCGGCATCGTCCTTGTCGTCCTTGTCGTCCTTGTCGTCCTTGTCCTTTCCGTCCTTGTCCTTTCCATCCTTGTCATCCGAGTCGGCGTCGCCGGACGAGATGACGGAGGCCTGGGCGCTCGCGGGGACGGCGGCGTCGGCAGTCTTTGAAGCCTCCAGCAGCTTGGACTCGTTCTTCTCCTTGCTCTCGGTGTTGCTGCAGAAGACGTTGGCGTCGGGGGCGCCGTTGTCGAAGAGGCAGTCCCGCAGGGTGAGCAGGGTCTGGTCGAGGGCCACGCAGTAGAGGCCGCAGTCGTCGTAGTAGCTGACGATCTTGGCGTCGCCACAGCAGGCCTGCATGATGTCGGTAGCGTTCTTCTCGTTCTTCATGGCGCAGACAATGTCCTGGTTGGGGGTGTTGAAGACATTGCTGCAGGCCGTGTTGACGCTGGCGATGGAGGAGGTGGTGGACGACATGATGCTTGAGTGAAGGGTGTTTGTTGCTGGTATAACGAGGGAATGGAATGGCAGCAGAATAGAGAAGAACGAGAGGAAGTTGTGTGTGATTATGGATGGTTACCGAGTCTACCTTGGGCTGGAGCTAGCGGGCGGTGGTGCGGTTTTTGTTATGGGAATTTGATCCGGGCTGACGCGGTAGGCAAAATCAGGGGGTTAATCCGGGGGACACCAACATTTTGCCAGTCACAGAAGAGGACTCCAATTTTAGCAACCTTTCGTATTCTGACGGCGCCAAGGCATGATCCCGGTTGCTAGGCAACTTGGGCTTGCTGGTCATTGGGGAGAGTTGGGCATTGAGTGGGGAAGTAAGAACTTGGATTCGCCTCTGCCAGGTGTGTCACGCAGGGGAGATCACGCAGGGTGTAATTGAAGTCAAGATTTGAATGACAAGACAGGCTGCTGCTTGACGTGACAGTTTGGCAAGGCTCTTCCAAAGCGCACCAGCTCCCTGGAATGGCATTTCGCGCTGTACCTCCAAAAGACCTGTTCGGTCCTGAAATTAAGATCGCCCTGTTTCAAGAGGTTCGCTAACGTCAGGGGCGCAACAACATGAAACCAATAATGAATGCCAGGGAGCTCACGGCACCTCAAAGCCAGTAAACTAAAGTGGACAAGTGGACCTCTTGCTTACAGGGGGCGACACATGTTAATCAGTAACTCAAAATACCATTCATACGATCATCACCATGGTTAGCTACCTTATAACGCAGCACCGACGACAGCAAAATTGACAAGCTAAAAGCCTTGGCTTTGCATTGTTCCAAAATTTTAGCTAAGATTTTTATTTTTATTTTTTACTACCTTTCCATTCCCCAGACAGAAAGGCGAACCGAGCGATAACTGTCGATCAAGCCTTTGCATCTTAGAAACAGAAATGATGGCAATCTCGGATGGGCAACCCCACGGGAGGCAGTCACAAGACATCGCAGCCTTAATGAGCTCATCTAGCCTTATTACTAGCACTGCGAATATAAGGCTCAGAAGGGAAAACCTGGGACTCTGGTGTGACTCCAGCATACAGCTCTGCCCAGCGGCCCTCCAGCACCGCAGGCGTTTCCCAGGCGTTTTCAGGGTCTCTTAGCCACAGACGCAAGAGATGCCTCCTGTAAAATCATTGTCAGTTAATGCGGCCTCGAGGCATGGCATAGGCTAGGACATCCACTTACTGTTGAGTCGCGGAATCGGTAAATCCATCCCGCGCATGGAACACGGCAAGGTTGTTGACGTACTGCATGTCGCCCTTCTCAAAATTCGTCGAAACGCTCAGTTTCTCTCCTAGGAAGTGGAGAGCGTCGAGAGCTTCGGCCTGAGCTTCTGTGATCGCCGGGATGTCGTGGCTGCGCGGGAGAGCGCCGAAGCCGACAAAGTATCGGCGAGCATACTGCAGGGCCACTCTCTCCGGGGCTGATGCTGTGGCCTTTTGGTGGTACAGCAGCGGCCGCGTGGTGAACTTCTTGTCCGAGTTTGCGAAACTGTTTTCATTAGCTCGGCGTTGATCAAGTAAGCCAGTGGTAGTTCCTCACACTTCAACGTCCCAGTTCTTTGACAGGGTGTGAATCAAATCGGGGCGAGTCCTCGCGAGCTCGTTGTAAACGCGCCATGTACTGGCGATTCTGCTGGCCCCGCCCTCCAAGGCCGTATCCAGGCAGAATAGAGAGACAATGTCTCCAGAGTCAGTGTGGAAAACTTGCTTGTCCGTAGTGTAGGCTGGGCTTCCGATTGCGCCCTTTTCCTGAGACAGGCTAAGATCTTTGATGTGGGTTAAGACGACGTCGGCTGGCTTGCCATCGAACTTTGTGTCCTGGCGGCCGCGCTGTCGGGCGATGTGTGATGAGATTCCAGTGTAGATGATGATGTTCTCGTGACGGCTGTATTTTCCTGGGTCGACGCCGCGGATGACAAAGAAGCCGTGACCTTTGTGAAGCTCATCCGACAACTTGCGCAGTTGAGCGTGCAATTGCGGTAGAGGGAATGTTTCTGGCGAGATATGACCATTCGATAGATTGAGAGCTGTTTCTGTAAGCTAGAGTGTTCAACCAGTTCCCGAGGCTTTGTTAAGGTTACATTTGAAGTGTTTCAGTGCCTGCTCAACCTCGCTGATCTGATCTTGTGATAGCACATAGGTCCAGTCATAGTCTTTGGCCACTGATTCGCCGTCCCAGACAAGATCGCCTGTCAGCTGTGACGGGAATCCCTCAGGCACTGCAGATGGCAGCTTCTCGGATTGAAGCCGACGAGCTGAGCGAGCTTGAAACTTTTTGTAATCCGGCGCGTATTCAATATCCGGCTGCCCAGGCAGCGGCGGAGCGGTGGTTGTAATGGTTGTGGTAGCAGACATTATGTGCTTTGCTGGTTTGTGGAGACAATTTAGTGATGACGGGGAATAACGCGGGATATATATCACTGACGAGGGCATTTATGACAAGCTGGTAGATGAGTAGGAGTTGCACCAAAAGAACAGGTGACGTACAGATTGAGGCGCTCATTGGCCATCACTCGGAGCATTTAGAGGGGAATTAAAGAATGGTACATAGGCAAGTTCTGGCATCATTTCCAGCTAAAAGCACGTTTTTGCGACCGGCCCGAGTTCCTACCAGGGGTTGATGTCGGGGGATTCTCGATCTGCGCGATGAGGTGATGGGAACTGGTCCACGCAAGGCTTAGGCCTGGGGCTTGTCGTGCGAGTCTTGCCCAGTAAAAAGCAAGCTATTACCGGCACATCCCGAGCTTCTCAGTTGAAGCATTAACATGTCTGCATGTCTCCCAGTTCTTTGATGCTTGGTGACTTTACAAAACATAGCTGGGAGCGTGATTATAAGTCGGTGTTTCGCGCGCGGCTCCTCACAAAACGACCACTAAAAACGCTCCAGGCATACGACAAGCCCCGCACATGTTCAGTGACAGTTTTCAGATGGCACAAGACTATTAATGAATCCCAATTGCAACTTCTACTGCACCCCGTTTTTCTCGGATACCATTGCCGAAGTCGCCTTCCCCCCCGGCTCAACACAGGCCGAAGATGGACGTTCGAGTGAAGCAAGTCGGCCTAGACTCGTCCTGTCTGGCGAGCAGGTGGTTGCGCCAAAGTTATGAAGCTTCCAGTTAGAATGACAAGTTTTGATTTGAAATACAGGACCAGCCATGACAACGGCGTAGCAAGAACGAAATAATGAAGCCGCCTCAACACTGGGGCTTGTTTGACATGTTGGTTACCTTGATAACGACAACATGGCTCAAACTATTCTCGAAAAGTTTCTAGTTTAGCTTTGCCGCGTAGCAGAGCCCAAGCCCAACAAAGATCAAAAATGAGAATAGTGACAAAACTAAAGACGAGACTGCCCCCAAAGACGAAACTATGATAAGTCCACGCGTTATCTTCATCCAAGTTGACAACCTGGCAGGTAATGGCCCAGGGCAAGACATACAGCAGATTGCTCGCAAGACTTTGATAGAGATACCACTTGGGCCGTGTTGCGAGCAGAATAGAGGCAAGCTGAGTAGACATTGCATAAAAGATGTAGCACCCATCGAGAGTTCGCCACATGTATGCGGTGACTCTGGCAACTTCAGGGGAGCCACTGAGATAGGACGCGAACGAATATGCCCCAAACAGGGTAAGGAAGATGGCCAGCGGAACTTCAAATACAAGAGCGAGAAGCAGGGACTTGAGAGCCGGCAGTGCGATAAAGTATAGATCTCGCCAGCTTGCCGTTGGTCTTCGGGAATGTACTCCCATCTTCCTCCTCCAGTCTCCCCAGTTGTGGCCGATAAATTGGAGCGATGTGGCTTCCAGTGCTTGAACTGGGACCATGACCAGGCCCCAGCGGATCGTGTTGAAGACTCCCCAAGCGGTAGCGTAGACGGCCCCAAGCGCGACAATCGTCGTGACTAGCCAAAGATACAGCGCATTCCTTACGGCTGACTCGATGAAAAAAATATATACCAGGGCGGATCAGGATGCCGAGAGATTGCAGAGAGGGACGCAGCTGAGTGTTGGAGTGAGGTTCGACGCGGGAGTATCTGAGGAACGGCCGAGTGTTGGACCATAGAAAGTAGAGCAGCCCAGCAAATGAAGCCACAAGGTTGCAGACGAGCTGGATGGTGCCCTGCATGTTGACGGTAGGTTTGACTGAACCCACATGGAACCGCGAGATGAGTATAAAGTCCAGCAGAATATTGACAGCAAACTTGACAGTGCTGATCGCAAGCGGAATATCAGGCTTGTCGAGGGCCCTCGTAGCAGATGCAACTGCTGTCTCCAGAGCCCCGCTGAACACGGTAAACGACGAGATCCGCACATAAGTCAAGCTCACATCGCGGACCTCGGACGGGACGAAGCGCCTTGCGAATTCGGGCGCCGCAGCCAGAAACACGATGCTCAAGATGAAGCCAACAACGGACTGGAAGGCAATCAGGGTATGGGTCAATTGCAATCGCTTCCCAAGGCTCCTCGAAGCCTTGTCACCGATGATCACCCACGCCGCTCTGGGAAGACCCTCGTTGATGGCCTCGGAGGCGCTGTTCATGTACGTGTAGGCGTCTGTCGTGACTATCATGGAGGCGTCGATGTTGGCGACCCAGAGCTTGGAGAGGGTGCCGTAGAGGGCGGGGAGGATGAAAGCTGCAAGATTGAAGAGGAGGGAGCCTCTGTACTGGGTGCGGTGAAGTGATAGTTTCGACCGGGTTGAACGTGCTCGTGGTTCTTCGAGAGCTCGAGTGTTCTCTGAGTCGGCACCTTGATCCATGGCTGCTGTGTGTAAGCGCTGTCTGCGGGCTGAGCGCTATACTCGGGTTTTGGTCGGAAGGAGACTGAGATAAGAAGTGGATCATGTTCTTTAAATCAAGGGTTATCAACTAGGAAGAGTGCATCACGAGTTTACCCCTCAGATGGTGATCGGCCTCCCGCATCACAAGCGGAAACTTTGTGTACAAGTATGAGCGATTACCATACAGACAGAGTTCAGTTTAATTTGATACTGTTTGACTTATTATGGAGAAGCACAAGCTCGATGTAAGACTAGCTGTTCTACGACGGCGGAGTTGTTAGCCTCGCCTTGTTTATTCGCGTAACTTCCCGATGGTTCCGTCTATCCAGATACCTGCAGGAGACCAGTATCGATATGGTAAGTAACAAACAGATTTATCAAGCCGGCTTGTGGTTGATTGAATTGGTGAAGGCAGGACTTGAGAGTTTTGCCGGAGGCAGAAGTTAGAGCGCCCGATACTGCAAGTGTGTTCTTTATAATTGTGGAAGCGATTTGCCTCCGAGAGAGCAACAGGCAGTTTATATACTCGTTTTCTCAATTAAAATCTCGAAATGGCATTTCAATTCATTCAATAATGACACAGCTAGTCAAACTGGTAATTACTATAGTACGGAGGAAACGGAAGAGATCCCTGGCTACCGTCCTCACCAGAACGCATGGAAAGACATCATAGCATAATTCAGATCACAATCGGGGAGCTCCGAAAATCGCTCCCCTTGGATTTCCTTCCTCATTTCCTCAGCTTCTTGCTTCAAACTTTCCGCTTCAACCAAGTCACCCCGTAGCCTATGGGCCTCGGCTAGCTTCCTCTGCACACGGGCAACCTCTCCGGAATCGCCTTTGGAAGGTTGCATCAACTTTGCAACAATGAGGACCTTTTGTAGCATGGAGCTGCCGAAGTGATGACTTGTTAGTAACATTGCTACTTAGCTGAGTGTGGATACGTACATTGCCTTGTCGTAATCTCTTCGGTACAACTCGATCATGGCCAACTTTATCTGAGCGGCATTTGTAGTAGGGTGTACCTCATTCTCCTTCTCAAAGACGGCAAGGGCGCGAATCCAGTGCTTCTCAGCCTCTTCGCATCTTTCTTGGGCGAAAAGGGCGTTGCCAACGTGGTAGTCCGCCCTGGCAATGGTTAGTGTTCAAAGCGAACATCTGTCCTGAGGATCATCTTGGGGATGCTAAAGCTGAAGACACACTTACAATCCATCGAAGTGACAACCCTCGCCTAGAAAATTGATAGCCCATTTTCGGCTCTGCTCAGCATGATAGATAGCTTTGTCATACTGTCCCAGAACTGTGTGTGCTCGAGCAAGGTTCGTGTGTGGGATATGAAAAATCTTCTCGTACACCTCTGGACCGTTAGCTTCGAAGATTGCCAATGCTTTGTGGTACAACCCGATAGCCTCCTCGCAAGCGCCCTCCTTCAAGTCTTGAAGAATAATGTTGGCGTAGTTATTGTATCCATTTCCAACTTCGGGGTGATTGTCGCCGTAGAGTCGTTGGAAGATACCTAAGCTCTCCTTGATGTACTTGTATGCCTCGGCACAATGTGCTCGTTCGCACTCCATTGCGCCACGCGAATTTGCGAGTTTTGCGTAGATCAAGCCTTCTTTGTCACCACAAGTGTCCATGGCGGTGTTCATTAGCAAGATTTCTTCAGACCAAGCTCCGGATTCCATAAGATACCTGGGGACTCAGTCAGTTGTGTAAATTGTGATGCAACCCAACAGCAACAATGCAGGGGCTGGCACTCACCAGCCGCAGCCAGTGGACATTAGAAGAAATGCATCGAATTCTCCATCTTCCATCGGTCTGAAACGTGACTCTTGCCACCTCGTACAGAGTATGAGCACATGCTGTACGTATCTCTTGCACTGTTGCCAATGCGGTCTCATCGATTGCCCGAGCACTAATTCCGGAAATGCCTCGCACAGGAGCTGTGAGGCCCGAATGAAGGCCTGATGTCGTTCTTCCTCACGCAGATGGCTCCGGAAAGCTTCTTGCGTCAAGCGATGGATGAAGTAGAGGTTCTTCTCAGGATCCCGACGGATCAACGAAGTGGTGAGGAGCTCGTCTAGCGCTTCGCTGTAGCTAAACCCTCGCGTCAGTCATAATTCTCTGATCTGGTAGGAAACAAACCGCACAGCCAATCGTCTGCACAAAACTCAAGGTCTTTTGGCAGTTTCGAGGTCTCTGGCGGATGGAAGAGATCCTCGGGCAGGGCGTCGGGGCCCAAATAAGCTATGATGCCGAGCACGGCGCTGGCGTTGGGACTTAGGAAGTCGAAAGCAGTGTTCCAGCAAGTAGCCAGAGAATGTTTGTAGTACGAGTCGATACCGCGGGTCTCTTTGTTCAGCTTGCTGCCGTGCTTTTCGTAGAGTTTGACAAAAGAACTGATGGACAGCCTTCTCAGCCGGATCTGTGATGCCATGACGACAAGAGCAAGAGCCAAACCACCAAGACGGTCTGCCAGCTGGCGCGCAGCCTCAAGTTCAGCCTCAGCGTAGCTCGGCCGGGCTACTTGCTGCAAAATCATATTGCAGCCTTGCTCTCGATCGAATGCTTTGATCTCAAGGCCACCTGCCGCAGGGTCTATGCTGACAATGTGGTTGCGAGACGTCACAAGCACCTGTCCAGAGACAGCAACTGGCCACGCATTCCGGAAGTCATCGAGGTCCTCAACGTTGTCAAAGATGCACAGCCAGGTTCGCCCTTAGCATGGACCAAAATCAGTCTCACCCAAATAGACAAGATCATTTGAAGGGCAATTTGGCTCACTTGTTCTTCTGAGCCACCGAAGCACGAGGAGCTTGTTCTGCTCCGATGTTTCCTCAGCAGCCACACCCTCCAAATGGAGTAGAGAAGCAACATCAGCAAAGCTGCGCGCCATGGATATACCAGTTTCGCAGTTGAACCAGAACACGGCTTCAATTCCCGCATCTTTCTGTTCATAAGCATATGCTAACGCTGTCTGTGTCTTTCCAATGCCACCCGTCCCGTAGAGGGCAAAGCTGCGAAAGGAGCCACTCGAGGACCGGTCATCCAAACGTTTCTTGATCTCGGCGAATTCCGTTTCGCGACCAAAGAACTTATTGTTTCGCGAAAACGGAATGTTCGAACAGGGGAATATCTCGTCTTTCGTCGTGAATGCGCCTGAATGAGCTGGCCCTGGAGAAATAAGACCCAGACGATCAAGCTCTTTTAGAAGCCCAGCTTGTGAGCTACTCTGAACTTGAGCAAGGGCGCTAGCCTTCTCCTTGATTTGCTCAGCTCGTCTTCGTATTCTATGCAGAGTGTTCTGAAACTTCTCTTGGACACTAGGCCAAGCTTTCCGGGACGTGACGCCTGTGCTATGGAATGAGTAACTGTTGACTGATATAAGCATGTTTGCCTCATGTAACATACCATGCTTGTTTCGGTTCAAGAAATGGATTGTTTGCGTCCAAAACATGATGATATCAACAAAGATGTCCATCAGCTCGTCACCAATTTCGGGATTGTTGGCAAATGTGCCTCCATGAATCTTGAAAATCTCCAAGTCGTGTCCAAGGTCTTGCACCATTGTCAGGGTTTCTGGGAGGAGAAGCTCGGTTTTGCTAGCCGCCTGGGTAATCTATTAGAATTTGTTCATTTGGGAAAGATGATAGACGGCTAGGAAAGGGCTCTCAACACGAAGTAGAAGCCATAAAAGACCCCATACAATGGCCGTTTCCACGGTGCTTGATGACAAGCAAGCTGTAAGAAGGGTAACGAAGCTGACGAGTGGATCGAGGACAGGAGCAATCCTCTGTAATAAGCCTAGCTCAGGTTGTTGATGTATCGAGCTCTCGATGAGATGGACATTTTGCTTGAAATCGTCGTAGGTCTTGATCCTATTGAAGTAGGCACGGTCTGCCTCACAGAGGTTTTTTCTGCAACAATTCATAGCTTCCTGCCATTTTACGTTGCAGTAGTCGTCCCTGTCAAGACCAAGGTTAGAGTACTAGAGCTGTTCAGTACTAACAGATACTAACGTAGACGCTGAAGGGGCATTGTTAGCCCCCCCGGAACTGCTGTCAACCATGGTCTACTATCTGTTCAATATTTCGAATCGCAATGGCGTTGCGTTGTTGTTTCCACGTGCAGGGACCGAACAGAGAGACCCGCCGAGGCAAGAGTTGGAGGGGCATGCTTGAGTACCCGACCAAATTCCATACTTACAATCTACCGGGAGATAAGGGTCTTAGATGCCGAGCCTCATCCAGGCGTGGTGGAATACAGATATGTCATGCGGTGAGATGGCAAACCCCATGCCTTTGGATGGTGTGCACTTCTGCAAATAGCCACATCCGGTTGAGCCGGGATGGACCGGGCGTGAGTGGTGAGACTGATGAGACATGAGGGTGACACGAAGCTGACATGTGTAATGGCTCTTGAAAGCTGTCTTTTATTGGTGCGGTTGAATGTCTGATTCGTTGTTTGAATGAAAAGCAGGCTGTGTGCATACATATGCTAGTCACTTGGTTCCCATCCGAAACCCTGGTCCATAAAGTGCAAATCGGCCGGCTACTATCAACTCGGCTCTGTGACGCCATTGAGCGCTATGCTTGAGGGGGTTCCCCTCTTTCTTAGGAGACCGGTGAGTGTTAACTGCATCTTGGACATGCAAGTCACAACCGGAAAGGCCTCGTACGCTGCAACAATGCCAACCCTCATTGCCGCCCGGATCTGTCATGTACGCGGCATGGCCTCGAACCAGCCAATCGCCGAGTTGCTCTCCCTGCATTTTGCCGTCACAGATGAGTACACAGTGCGCTTGAAAAATGCAGAGCCACTTGAATAAATCACCCGATGCTCCTTACCCAGGTCATCGCATTTGCGGGTGGCGACACACAAGGCTCTGTTTCGCCTTCGTAACGCGACCCTGGCGAAGTCCCCCGCCCTTGGCTTCCTGCGTCGTCCCCAAACTGAAGGAAGCCGCTTTGATATTTCTGATACGCGTCGTGCCCTGCAGAATGCAGATCTCATAGCGGTGGAGGGATTTTACTGAGTTCGCAGGCTTTTGAGCTGTCAGGGAGGGGAGGTGAGGAAGAGAAGGTAACCGCGGTTGAATACGCTGATTGACTAAGAATGAAAGGCTTGACCAGGAAATTACACGATCTGCTGGATGACCTCTGTGGGTTCAAGTGTGAGAAGTGTGTGAAGGTTGGTCGTATTTTAAAGATCCAGGTTTCTTATTGAGAACAGAAAACGATGTCGTTTTCAAGCCAGAAGTACAAGCGATCTTCGTTTCGTATCACTAAATTCTTCCCTCTGTTCGGATGCGTCCCCTTCGCCGCTTGAGCAAGTACTGCCGCTGCTTCCCATTCATCCGCCAAGTGAATTGTCGTTGGCCTGAAATATGATACGAATAGTATCAGTTATGACGTCCTTGCCTTTGGAATCCTTCACGCTGGGTGCCATGAGCTTCTTCCACGGCTGAGCTTTAGTATCGGGATCCATGGTTGTGGTGCTAATCGCCCTGAACTCAGTCGCCTTCCCGGGTTAACTTGGATTTCGTCAGGGACTATTGATAGATAGAGACTCACGCATAAGTTTGATTCTGTTTCTGTGAGCTTGTGAAAGTTGGAAAGATGGTTGCAGTTGAATCATGAGAACACTCGAAAGTTGAGCGTTCACGCTGTTTTTATAATCGGTCGGTGGTAGAAACAAAGCAAAGTCAGCAAAGGTTGTGACTAGCAAGGGCTGTGACTGGTACTGGTTTCACCCTGGTATGGAGGTCACACAGCCTGCCCATCCATCGATGCTGTCTTCGCTTCTATAACCCGCAGTTGACAGTCTTTTGATCTACTCTGTTCTTGCAAAGTTGAGAAATGCTTATCAAAGTGTCATGTGCCGCAAGACTGCAGCCATTCCTGCTAGAAGCGCTCAAATCCGTGTCTTCTCTTCTCTCGTCGCTGGCACAATGCCAACATATCAAATCATCAATCAAGGAGGGTTACACAGCGTGCCTCCATTGCCACCCGAAGCCTGCCGTGATGTTAAGCATAACAAATGAAGATCCCGTCCTCATCCATCTACTTGGTCATAAGCCTTACGTATAACAGATAAGCGCCCCCACGTCAGTTCTACTGCATATTTAGAACCTACTTGCCATAACGGATTACACATATTGCGAAGGCCCGTCCCCGGTGGAAGGAAGGGCCCGGAACTGAGCCGCAGTCTTTCTTAGCTCCAGAAACCCCCGGCCTTGGTACCCGAGCCCCTCGAAGACACTTGTTTTCTTTCTCCCCTATCTTAGCGCAGTCACTACATTCCCGCAGACAGCATGTGTCCCTTATTGAAATCCCTATCCGAGAACAGGGCACAGACTACGTGCGATTTTCACTTTTTACAGCGGTCTGAGGTTTATGAGAAGGAGAAGCCATATTACTTCTCAGGGGCACTCGAGGACGATCAAGAGAAGATGCGGAGCAACCTGGAATATGAAGAACGCGGCGGAATCAAGCTCCGCGACCTTCGTGGTCAAGAGGATTATCTCACTCTGGAGCAGCATGGGTTCAAGATTCTCAAGCACAAGCCCCTGGTCCCTCTCGCAGATCCTTCGGAAGAGAGCATGAACAAGTACCTCGAAGATCTGGCAGCCACCGTCAAAGATCACTTGGGGGCAGAAGCTGTCTTAGCCTACAGCTTCCGGGTATGTATTGTCCCGATCACCCTGATTAGATAAGATTGAACTGCTGACCTCAAGTAGTTTCGCCGGCAGAAGTCATCTCAGGATCAACGCAAAGTCGAAGACCAGATGGGCACATACTCAAACCAAGACACGCCAGTCTTGGTGCCCCATACAGATCAAACGAGACAAGGTGGGCTGCGTCGAGCAAAAAGACACCTGAGCGAAGAAGAAGCCTCCAGATACCTCGATGGAAACTGGAGAATCAGGATCGTCAACTGTTGGAGACCTTTAAACAACTTTGCTGACGAGCGGCCTCTGGCAATGTGCGATTTTCACACCATTGACGAGAAAGAAGACCTTTGCCCTGCAGACCGAGTGTCCCGAGAGTATGTTGGAGAGATATACTACGTTCACTACAATCCCAAGCAAAGGTGGTATTGGATCAGTGGTCAGTCGCTAGAAGAAGTATTGCTGTTCAAAAACTTCGACTCAAAGCCAGGAACCGAGGTTCCCTGTAAGTCCAATCCTACGGTGTGTAGTTACTCACCGAGCCTAACGTGGAATCACTCAGTCATGGTTCATTCTTCGTTTGTGAACAAAGATTTTGAGGGTCAGGGTGACTTGAATCGCCGGGAGAGTTTGGAAACAGCTCTGATTGTAATCTCGAGGCAGTGACTCGGAATATGAGGCAATGAGGATTTGGAGCTTGTACATTCTTTCCCGCATTAACATTACTGTGACCTCTTTACCCTTTCCCATAAGCAATATCGATTGGAATTTAAGACCTGTCAGCCCATTCACAAAGTTCATCCCAACTGGGTACATCAGTAACCTATATGGCCGTGTTCCACCGTGTTTCAAGAGCCATCAGTTGCCTCATGGTCCAAGTATGCAGTTGGCGCCTTTCTCTCGGGAAAAGTTGACTCAAAAGCACTCATAAGAGTGATGAGTGTGGTTTCGCTCTTCGCAATTGCCATAAGCCCAACTGGCCTACCGTTGTAGCGGATGTATCCCAGCGGCAAGGAACACAAGGGATAACCTGCACGTATTAGAACAATCTTTTGCGAGAATAGACTGATGAAGCAATTCTTACCCGTTGCAGCAGAGTACCTGCTAAACCAGCTATCTGCGGGGCCAATTATGACGTTGATATCATATTTGGCGAGGGTATCGGGAAAGCTTTTACCGACATTGGTGATGTGGTCCATCAGCTTCTGCCGCTCATCAGGCGACTGATCAAACGCAATGGAATTTTCGATAAACTCCTGGTTCGGGTATTCTGGGAGTAGTCAATCAGATTCCGGTGGTCGGTAGGCATCATCTTCAAAACATACCGGAGGGCAGAGCCAGTTCGGCATGGGCTCGATTCCAAGCAGCGAGCTCCTTTGCTGACGTGATTTTAGAGTTTGACATAGTCTTCATGTAATTGTCGAAGTCGGGCTCAAAGTCGGCCACTTCCCCGCCAAATCCTATTAGACAGAGCATTGCCATTGCATAGGGACTTACCCATCAGCTCCACTAAAGGATTCCGTCCGTCCAAGTCGAAATCGTCAGTTGATCTAAGACTCACGTTTTCATGGTAAGATTCTGCAAATGATTTGATGCGCTCATATCCGGAGATTGTAGCCTCTTTCTTAGCGATGGTCGGTCAGTTGGGCTGCACGAATCAGCTACATTGCTTGTACTTACGATCTCCTGAATGGCCTCGGGGACCGGTTCTTGGAGGCTCTCGTTATATCTGAACGTCTCTGGATCCAGAGAACCAACCTTAAGTTCTTTCCAGCCGTCTTTACCCTTCATAACACTCGCATAGCCACCGTTGGGGACTTTGGTGCTGTTGTCGCCCATGAGAACTGTCAGTAAATCTGCAGTGTCTTTGACGCATCGGCACATTGGTCCCGGAACGTCGAGATAGCAGCTGACTGGCATAATCCCAGCATTTGGAATTGAACCGAGCGTCGGCTTCACTGCGTAGAGCGACTGCCGCGTGGAAGGCGAGATGAGCGATCCCTCGGTCTCCGTGCCTATCGCCAAGGGGGCAAACCCAGCGGCGACTGAGATCCCGGACCCAGACGAAGAGCCACCTGGGCTCTACCCAAAGGGCAACGTTAGCCTTTGACACCTGACCATAAACATACAAGTGGTAGGGATCCATACACTATGGCCTCCCAGCCCATCTGACTTGTCCACACCTCCCTTGATATATGGGTTCTGAGACTGGCCATGTAGAGCAGACCATCCGCACCTGATCCCGGTGCCTCTGTTACCAACAAGTTAGCCTTATCCAACAGTTTTAAACAGATTTGCTGGCATTGATAAGTACCACTTACTTGAACCACATTGTTTCCTTTTACAATTAGCGGCTGTGACAATGAGGGGAGGATAACTAGACTCACGGAAAGCGTTGTCTTGCCAAGGATTATGACACCTGCTGCAAGAAGCTATTTTCGGGTGAGCCATCAGGACCTTTGATTAAAAGTGTGAATCACAACAAACCCTGTCAACAATCGGAGCATTCTCCAATGCTGTCGACCCAACAAGGGCGAGATTTCCGCCGGCATTGTCCATGTGCATGCTTGACTCAGTGCTGATATTGTCCTGGGTCGGTTAGATGGCCGGCCTCATCGCTTTTTTTTTAGGTGAAGAAGAGAGTTGTATACTTTCAACAAGACGGGAATGCCATGGAGCGGACCCAGTGTAGTTCCAGCTGCTCTCATGGCATCCAGTTGCTTTGCCCTATCGACAGCTCCAGCAGCAAGACGATAAACGCCCTTCAGGTACCCGTTGTAGCGAAGAATATGGCGGTAGTACTCATTCAGTATCTGGACGCTGGTAATTTTACCAGCAGCGAGCATCTGCTGCAAACGGGCAGCCGTAGCGCTGGTTAGGTCAAACAGAGGCGCACCGTCGCTGGGGGACGGAATCCACCCAGCAAGGTGAGCCTTGCCAAAGGTCCCGGCGCCTGAATCGACTGTCATTGATTCGCGAGTGAGATCTGGTCGTCGATTCGGAGTGCGTGTGAGTGAGGTCAAGAATATTGCGCCGCGCATCATAAGGCAATCACCTGTGGCCAGCGCTATGAATGTTTTAAGGGGAGCTGAAACGGAAGGGCGCAGGATGTAGGGTACAATGTCGAGGGAATTCGTCAATTCTGTCTGCACTTCCCCCCGTCTTCATGTGAGCAAGAGGAGATAAAAAGCTGCGAGAGTGTGCCTGTCTGTCAGCCAAGCTCGGTCGGTCAACGATGGCTTACGTGGGGGTAAACAGCTAACAAACCAGTGATGTAGCTTCACTTATTAGGCTGTGTTCCAAGGTCCTCTCTCTGCCTTTGTCTTCCGGACTCATGGTCGGAGCTTCCGCGGTGGATGGGGTGTGACGGTCGGGGCTGTGTTATATGCACTGTACCGTACGATTGTAGCTAACAACAACATTTGTGTTATTGACGCCCGCAAAAAGTCATGGGCTGCATGTGCATGTGCAAGTCGGAAGCACAACAGCCACTCAGCGCCAAGTTAAGACGATCAAGGGCTGACAATGGATGATGCTGCTGCCCGCCCGCCCACCTGACGTAGAACATAGCCGATTTCTTGAGTTGCTGCGAATCGCCACGAATCAACGCCGGATCGACTCGTGGTCAGGACCATGGGGTACTTGCTTATTTTTCATCATGCCAGCAAACGACAATCTTTCCTGGCATCCTCAACTACCAATAACGAAGCCCCGGAGAGGGATCTGCGAGGTGGGCAGCCTCAAGGAAACACAGCTTGTTTCAACCAGGGCCCATGGGCCACTCTGGAAGCAAATGTGCACAACACGAAAAGAGGAGCCGCCGCCAAACCGACCCTCCCACTTTTGAAGCTCAGCCGCTGTCCGTGACGACAAAGTGCAACGTGGGCTGCCGTCACCCTTTGTCTGCTACATATATGGCTCTACCTCGTGCGAATGTTACATAGCGTCCAACCAAGTTCTTGACAAACTGAGCCACCCGCCATGCGTTGGCCATCTAGGGCAAAGGCCAAGGATAACGAAGGCCTTGTATTGCCCAAGTATGGAGTAGCCAGTGACGAAACTGCTCACCAGTCGCTGGCTGGTAAGTCACTTCTCTCCCCGCTTCCTCCAAGTTCCATTCTCCCTTTCTGCAGCAGATGGCATGACGCAACCGCCAATGACGCGATTTGGTCTAATTCGTATTCGTAGTAGACGAGTCGACAAACACAACCACCGCAACTCCGGAACAGCGCCACTTCCTTGAGGCTTCAGCGGGGAAGGCATTTCTGGTCCATGAAGATTTGTCAGACGCGCAGATCTCGTGGCTAAGCTATGTGAAGAGGCGGCTCGAGGATTATCCTGCCCCAGAGCTGCGTGCCCTGCTCAAGCGAGGGGTGCAACCAAATGTTGGTTGCGTTCCTCGAGACGACCTCGTGGCTGACATGTTCTCTCTGCTGGCCTCCCTCGCGCAACTTGTGTCAACAGAGCATCACTTCAGTGTGGACAAGGCGATGGCCCTACTGTGCGATCAATATCTCAACCCCAAGGCATTGGAAGCACCTCTCACAAACCGGGCTCGAGCACTAATTTTCTACTGCATGGCTATTATCACAATGCTATATTCGACGGGGTTTCACCATGACATCGATCGTCTTTACATTGACCCAGAGAAATGCTCCTCAATTGTTCACAGCCAGCCTGCCGATGCTGCCGATTCTCCATTTTGCGAGCTTCTGCAAGGTTATGGGCCACTGCTGCCCGTCAAGGATGACACCGTGATGCAAAGCGTTCCCGACCCTGCTTTTTCGGCCGATTCTCTCTATGTGTCATTACTGAACGCAAGTACCTTGACTCAGGTCGGTGAAATTCAGATCGAGTGGATTGATAACATCAGTTCCCATCTTCATTTCGATTCCGAAAACAGAAAGCTCAAGATCTTTTATCTTCCTTGCTTTGCCATTGTAAACTCGAGCAGGGCGGCTGCTGTATCCAGGTAGAAGTGCGCCTTGGATCTTCTAAAAGATCTATATTCTAGCGTTTAGGGCTAACATGAAGCATATAGACTGCTGGAAGAATACTACGACGAGTACAGCCTTCCCAAGGCCTTTACCGGCTCAGCCTATCTAAAAGAGATACGGCAGTCATACCACCTTATCTTTTCCGACGAGGCGCTATCTAGATCGCAATACAATCAAAAGGAAAGGAAGCGTCTCTGCAAGCTGGGATATGTGGACAAGTCCCTTGATCAACTTTGTGGAATTTCCTCACGCACTGCTAATCAGAGGAACTCGTACAGCAAAACGGCTGATTTCCCCATCTTGGCTGCGCGCCTCTCTCTCGTGCAAGACTATATTTTAAGACAGAATCCAAAGTCACTACGAATGATTTGGAGGGATAAGAGGAATCCATTTCAATGGTATACTTTCTGGGCTGTCATTTATATTGGAGGCTTCGGGTTGGTTCTTTCAATCATTCAAACATCGCTTGCTGCAGTACAGGTATACTACGCAGCCCGCCCCAGCTAGTTTTCGAGTGAGCTTTAAATACAATGACGTCTTGAGTCAGATTGAAACAAATCCATGAACGACCGCTGAGTTGTCAAACCCGAATGAACTGGCGAGTATGTTTCTTAGACTCAAAATGTCGCAACCATATTCTGTGCCTAACGCGTTGATATTATCAATCAATGAAAGGCAGCCTACTCCTTACGGGGACTTCAATATCGGGCAAGGAATTGTCGGCATATAACTTTATACCTGGCTTTAAGTTACCCTCTGGTCTGGTTCTGAGGCTAGACTTCGAGGATGGTACCAGACTTCCGAAGTAGAAGCTCGAACAATCCACAACATAATACCTTAACTCACGGCACGATCATTTCGAGTAACACAGTTGGTTTTGCTTTTGGCGACATGGGCTCCAGTCCCAACTCCTCAAGCTCATGTGACTTCTCTAAGAATGTTGCCAGTGAAGCTTCGTGTGGGTGAAAAGGTCTAGAAAAAGATGCTATACAAACCCCGTAGGTTGCAGACTGGCTAGATATTGAAGAGTTTGCCAACCCTATGTTGATCTGGCCGGTCACATAACCAACCCTTGCAGCGCCGGTTGAGGAGTCGCGGACCCCACCCACCAAAAAGCCCCAAGTCGACCTTCGTTTTCCCAACACCTTAATCACCCACGTTAACCTCAGACGCGCGCCATGGTACCCAGATTCTTCACTTGCTCAGTGCCAGAGTGTGACAGACCAAGTATCAGGGACATCGAAGGATGTGATGACTGCAATCGCTACCTATGTGTCACCCACACGGCACTGCATTCGTGCGAAGAGGTATGAGAAACCAGTGTGTATCCCACCTACTGACCGCAGCTCATGCGACAATACACCTTTCAAAACGTAGTACTGAATGCCGATGTAACTATAGGTCTTGGACGATAAAACCTACAAATCACGAATTGCCGCCGAGATCGGTCGTCTCCGCTCTCAGATCAACGACGTAGCTGTATGCCAGCTTGCGGCCAGGCTGAACGGCGGGAGGAGTTGCAGCATTGAGCACAGTCCTAAAGTTGGAACGCTCCCCCTCATGGGATGCGCCAACTATCATGCCCGCATCCACTTCGACGACGGCTCTCCCTCGTGGCTCATGCGAGTTCCTTGAGTTACGAGCTTTGCTGCTTCTCCGGTGCCTCTGACGGACTACTTGATACTCAGCGAGTACGCAACATTGAAGTTCCTTGAAACAACTAATGTTCCGGCCCCTCGAGTCTTCGGCTACGGTATAAGCGGCAATGGAAACGATCATGGCATCGGAGTAGGTTTCCTTCTCATGGAAGAACTACCAGGAAAGCCCTGGACCGGCCAAGGTGTGTCTACCAAAGATGCCACCGAAGAGGAAAAGGCCAGGATCTGGGGTAGCCTTGCCGAAATCCTGGCCGAGTTGGAACGTCACCCATTTCCCAAGGCTGGATCTCTGTGCTTTCAGTCATCCAACATCCAAGTGTCCAAAATGGCAAGCGACAGGTTCCTTGTGCTTGATCCACAAGGTCCATTTGATGATCCTGCCTCCTATTATGCTGCCTGGGCCGAACAGTACTTGGCGCTAATTGTGGATGGTCAACTCTACACCAAGTATCCTGTGAACGCGTACCTGGTGTACCGCTTTCTCAAGGACAACGCATCACAGCTGGCCCAACAAGACGAAGGACCACAATCCTCAGAGTTCTTTCTGAAGCACGTCGACGATAAAGGCGACCATTTGATGGTTGACGATGACCTTAACGTCACCGGTATCATTGACTGGCAGATGGCACGTGTTGTACCTCGGCGTGAAGCCTTTGGGCCGGCCCTTGTTACTGCAGATATGCATGCGTTGTGCTTTGGAAAGGCCTCCCTAAGTGCCAACGATATTGTATTGATGAATGCACTGCGGGAGAAGGGACTTTCGAGGTTGGATAGCTGTTGGGGCGATGAGAAAGTGAGAAGATCTTTTTGGGGTCTGGCGATAGAGCCCGAATGGTCGTATGCTCTGCCATTGGCAAATGCGATACTCGAAGTCTTTGGAGTCGATCAAGAATGGACGCAGTGGAGGGAGATAGCATTGAAGAAGTACGAGACAGACGAACGACTAATGGGCCTTATAGAGCGTTGCGGCCGCTAAAACTGTCTTGGAGCGCGCGATGGCAGGCCAGTCAACTGGATCCAAAATGAAGCACGATGAATTTCAAAACCTTACCGAGTGTGGGTTTTCTGTGTCGTGTCAGGCAGACTTGTCCCATCTCACTATGGAACATATCTTGCTGGCTGCTTGAGGATTAGGTCTCTGTTTGTGTCAAAATGTGACAACCACAGTAAATAGACTTCTTTATAGAAAAGCCGCAAAATGCCAGACTAAGTGTCTTGCCATCTTACAGTTACAGTCCGTATAGACTATGAGGCATAAGACCTCTGATAAGCCCGCTTGGTAGCGTTCTTCGAGTCAGAACTGGTCTCCAACACAGCAACGCTCAACTCTGGCAGGCTAAACTTGAAGACACCATCCTTATCTGCCTCCAGCACCGACTCTGTGCTGTTCACAATGTTGACGCCAGTGTGAGGATCGTTGTAGGCAAAGGGATCGCCACCTTCGTTGGTCAAGACCGTCAACTGCGCCTTGGTTCCCTCCTTTACACCCTCAAACGACAGAGACACAGGCACATCAGCCCCCTTGGTTGTGTTATAGGCGGCGCCCTTCCAGATGAACGAACCCTTGTCCTCGTTCTTACCCGAGACGTAGAAGAGAGGGTCAAAGTCAGCAGAAGCGGGCAGAGTGTGCGTCATGGGGTGCGCGGCAAACAGCTCCCACACGTACCAGCTCGTGGAGCGAGTGGTCATGGCCGGATCAGCGGCAAACTGCACGATAGTCACGGCCCATTGCCAGCGGTTCATGTTGCGCAGAACGGGGGCGTAGAAAGTCCCGGGGATGCGATCGGCGTTGCGCTCGTAGCCGATGAGCGAGACGGCCTCGCCGACGGTGCCGATCCACCAGGGGAAGGGCATGAGATCGCCCTCCCACTTGGTGCCGCCGTTGGGATGCGTAGCAGCGACTTCTCCCACGATGTGGCCAATGTCGTTGTCGAAGCGGTCAAACTCCTCGACGAGGACGTCGGGTTCGCGGTACGGGTGGTAGTCGCCGATTCCAGGCGCGGGAATGTCAAAGCCGTCATCCTCGCCCTGCGGATCGTCGGTTGCGCCCGAGGAGATGACGGTGATGTCGTCGTAGGCGGCGGTGATGGCCTCGAGGAACATGGGGAAGCGGTACTCCTTGTAGCTCTTCCAGCCGGTGGGATACCCCGCGAGCCAATCTTCGTTGCCGACTTCGACGTAGTGGAGCTTGAAGGGCTCGGGATGGCCGAGCTCGGCGCGACGGGCACCCCATTTGGAGGAGGCGGGGCCGCGGATGAACTCGATCTGGTCGAGAGCGTCGTCGATCAGAGGCTGGAGCTTGTCCTTGGGGGTTACATCGCCGTTGAGCGAGAGACCGGCGTAAACACCGACAACTAGGGCATCTGGGGTTAGGTCCAGCTCTTACTGTGAGAATGGAATCATTGAACGTGACTTACCAATCTCGAGGTCCATGTCCTCAGCCCACTCGAGGTACTCCATCATTCCAAGGCCGTGGGTTTGCTGATAGTCCCAGACGCCCTCAAAGCCCTTTCGGTACCGCAGCGGTCCGAGAGTGTCCTTCCAGTCCCACCAAGTCTTGTTGGTTGATCCCTCGAGCATGTTGCCGCCAGGGAAGCGAAGTAGGCTCTGATGAAGGTGTCAGTTGACTTTCAATGGCCAGGCAGTGGTGTAGCTCACCGGGTGCAACTCCGCGAGCGCCTCAGCAATATCGATTCTCAGTCCATTCTTGCGGCCCTTGTAGGTAGGAGGGAATAGACTGATGAGGTTAAAGTCCAAGGATCCATCCGCAGCGCCCTAAAGATATCAGCTCACGTCCCCACGCATGCCCAGCTTGAATGCCTACCTTGTCGTTGAATGTAATGGCAAAAGTGTTGTTGCTGTTCGGCGCGTCCTTCTCAGGGACCAGTTCAAACTCGTGCTCGATCCAATCATCCGCAACGGCTTTGCTCTCAATCTCGACCTTGCCAAAGACATCGTCGTTGAGGTCAGACCTCAGAGAAGCAGTGAACTTTCCGTCATAAGCACCTTTGACCCAGAACGAGCCAGTGTAGGTCTGCTCCTTGACATCCATTCCCCAGTAGCCTTCGTTTAGAAGGCCAATGGTTTCCCCGGTACCGTTTCCTGCTTTGACGTTGACCGATACAGGGAGAGCTTCTGAGAGCGGCTCCTCGAGACGGCTCAAGGACAGTTTGGCACCGTTAATAGAGCGCCAGCCAGACAAAGACACGGGGTATGCCTTGCTGTATTGGAAGGCTCTGTTGCGGATGAGCTCAGCATAGATGCCGCCATCTCCAGAGTTGTTGATATCCTAGGCCAATGATGAGCACAGCTGATCACGATGCTGAAACTTCAGACTCACTTCGTGGAGGAAACCGTATTGGTGTCCGCTGGTAGCATTTCCGTTGGAGCCGTCCACTTTGATGTCGACGGCTCCTACGGTGGCAATACATGCCGCAGCTGTGAGGAGTGACCTGAGTGAGACCATGGCGAGTGCTGGCAAGGTTGGTCGAAATGCGTGACTAGACCAAAGAGATTGACATCGGCTGCGTCGAGATTTATACCCATTTCAGAGACATGGATTTGCCGCTCACCAACGACGAGCTTGACAACTACCATGCTATTGTGCCAAGTCGATATAGCCCAAAATGGAGGTGCTCCCGAAGGTAATCGGTCGACGACTAAGAGCCAAGCGGTCCAATTGGCATACATCTCTATTTCTCCGCATCATGTCGATTGGTGCTCAGACGGCTTAACTTTACTAACCCGCCTTTTCCATGCGCCTTCGAGTATTAGTGCCAATGCGGAGAAGCTTCTAAGAACAGGGAGGGCGCCATGAATAAAGCCACATGCCGCGGGAGATGACGTTGTGTGCCGGGCGATAGTGGATAGGGTTACTTCGAGCCGGGGTCAAAAGCCGGAGTCTGAAGTCGCTAGAACTGAGCGGATTCGTGCGCATCAGAGAAACTGGGGATTTAGATATTCCGTGCAGATGAGGGGTTGGAACTCTCAATCAGGTGGAGAAGCAAAGCTAGGTTTGTCCATCGTTCCGATTTGTGGTTTGGCCGGTTGATGAACGGGGTTCCTGTTGAAGTTGCAGGGGATTCGTCCGGCTGCAAGTTGAGGGATTAGTCCACGAATTACAAGTGATCGGCAAGTTCCCGAGTGTCGATCGCAAGGAGTCGCCAAAGGATAAGGCCCAGGATCAAATACGAAATAATGAACCTGGCCGAGGCTATGCTCTTTCACGTCTGCTTGTGAGTTATTTCGATGCCTTGTTCCTGTACTCGCTGGTCCGCCCAAGCTGTTCATTACAGTATAGACAAGTCCACGGTTGGTCAACTGACTGTTGTATAAAAACATGTTTCATTCATCATCGCTACTGTTGTCGACCTTGACAATTCCGGTAGCTGCTCATAATATGTACGTGGCCATCTTGGGTTGACTCGTGATTTGAGCCTCAGTTGTCATCGTTCTCCAAGTGGTCTGCCTTCTCCTTTGCCATGTACTCCTGCGGCATAGCGATCGGCCGCGACCTGGCGAACTTGACTGTCGACCACACCGAGGGAGAGTCCTTGAACAGGAGCTCAATCTCCTCCAGGTTCCTGCCCATAGTCTCAGGGAAGAGGAAGATGACCGACACGGGGATGCAAGCGGCAATGACGGCGAAGACGATGTAGTACTGCCAGCCGATGGTGTTGATGGCCACGGGCGTGATCATGACCACGACAAAGTTCCTACAGAGAATGTTAGTCAACTGTCGCTCCCCAGATCTTGGGACACACGTACCATAGCCAATGGTTGGCCGTTGAGATGGACGACATGGCCATTCGCAGGCGGATAGGCGCAACTTCAGTGCAGTAGAGAAAGTTGGCGCCGAGGAAGCCAATCGGAACAAAGGTGTTGTAGAGGTAGATGAAGCAGCCAGCAGCAATCATGGCAGGCCTGTTGTCGGATCCAAAGGACGTTGTGATGGCCAGCGCAATCATACAGGCCGACATGCCAGCTCCGCTGATGATGAAGACGGCGCGACGACCGAACCGATCGATGGTAAAGAAGGCGATGAAGGATGACAGGAACTTCCACGTGAGGGCGCCTCCAGACAAGATACGCGACATCTCGCTGCTCATGCCCAGGTTCTGCTGGAAGAGAACCGTGGCGTAGACCGAAATCAGGTTTGAGCCCGACATTTGCTGGTAGAACTGGAGGAGGATGCAGAGGCAGAAACGGTAGAGGAGCTTGTCATCGCCCATCTTGAGCATGTCTCCGAGCTTGGCTCCGCCCTGGCTGGTCTCCTCGAGGGAGTGTTCGATGCCTGCAACCTCGGCCTGCACCTCCATCGAATCCGCGGGGAGTCCTCGGAGCGCAGATACGACGAAGCGGGCCTCGTCAGATCGATTCTTCATCACCAGCCATCGAGGACTCTCGGGGAAGAAGTAGATGGAGCCGATCAAGAGCAGCGAGAAGGCAATGGCGATGGCAATCGGGGGTCGCCACGTGACGGGGCCATGCTTGAATTCGAAGAAGCCGAGGTCGACCCAGGACTCGAGCGTGTATCCCAAGCACATGAAGAGACCGGTCAGGACGACATGACGGCCACGGTTCTTGGCTGCCGACGTCTCACTCTGCCAGACGGGGACGATGGAGCTGAGCTGACCGACACCCAAGCCCACGATGACTCTGCCGACGATGAACTGGGCGAGGCCGAAAGACGAAGCCTCGAGGATCTCACCAATCAAGGTGCAGATGGCGGCAAAGAAGATGACCTTGCGTCGTCCAAACTTGTCGCCCGAGTAGGAGCAGGACAGCGAGCCGATGAGGGCGCCGATGACAAAGGTCGCAACAATGAAGCCCTGCAGCGTCGACTTTCTGCTCTTCTCTCCTCCCTTGGTGTTGACCGTGTCGATCTCGGGAAACGTCTTGACCCAGTCTTCCTCTGAGAGCAGGCCGCCGATGCCCGCCTGGTTGTAGCCGAAGAGGACAAAGGCCGGGGCCACAATGAGCGCAAGCTGGAGGATGCTCAGGGCCTTGCCGCTGGCGCCCAGATACGTTGCTGTCGCACTCATATTTGGTGATGATATATATGGTCCGGCGTAAAAGGGATGACCACGTCTCGACAAACAAAGATTGTAGAGCAACGGGGTTTTTATATCGATGACCTGGCCACCGCCTCAAAGTCGAACAAGGTTCCGCTCTTTGCGGAGCCCCATGGGAACGGTTGAGGACATTTTGCCCTGTTCTGTGGGGTTCAAGCTCCGGAGATTCATGTAACTCTTTCCTAACCGTTGAGCACGAGGATGATGCTGGAGCAACGAGGTCTTGACGGCAGTTGGTGCCGGTACTGTAGACTTACAGAGATCAGAGTCTTCTTTATGCCGGATATTCGGCACGGTGGCTTTTCGGAGCTTCTGGTTATTGTGGATAACTGGCATCCGCAATAATGGGTCAGTTCGACTCGTTTCGGCATCTCCGCCCAACGTCATAAAGACGGCGAGTCAGCCAGACTTTTTGCGACTTGGGCAAAATGACGCAGCTTGGGCTGGGCCACGATGTCCAAGAGAGGGTTCTTGAGCGTTAGTAACTGGAATTGATACGAAGGCATTGTCCTGGCGTGACGTAGATTGGGGGAGCGACTTCTCCAACTCCTACAATGCCATCCAAAAGTCTCGCGGCTCTGCTGGCACGAGTCGAGAGGTGGGTATAGTGAGAAACTAGTGCCCCGTAGCCGCTGCAATGGTCATCACAACATCAAGTATCGCAATTGGAGAACGCAGCAAGACCCTTACTCAATCTGATGCAACATCGGCATCGGTGGTCCGAGGAATGTTAAGCCGAAGCCTTCCATTCGCTGATCTGCTCCTCAACAACCCCACGATGCCAACATTACTCCCCACAAATAGAAGCGAAGGAGTGTCAAGAATTTCTTATTCTCCAACTTTTGGTCACGCAGAAACTAACCTTTTTGCCAAAGGGAATGCGGAGACTGCTGTGATTTGGACGCCTCTGCCCGCGATGCGAGCATGGCCTGAGCCTGTCCCAACCGACCTGCAGCTCATAATGAGGGGTTAAAAGCGTGCGGGGTTTATTGAAAACTGACCCCTTTGTTCATCATGGCTCAAGAGGAGGGATCTAATGTAACGTTGGTGCAAGCTAGAAGTGGTCGATCTTCCATCTGCTGTCTAAGCTAGGCGCTGACGCCGCTGAGTAACGGCAGTCTTTAGCGCCCTGTAGCTTGATGGACGTGAAGATGGAAGCATGCAGCCTTCCATAGCATGTTCGAAGGATTGACTGGCCAGTCGCCGACGTCTTCACCAAATTGTCATTTTCTTTTGCAGATCCAGCCCGTACGTTGATCATGCATGGTACGCTTTGGCCGAGCCAACAACAGCCCGGGATTACCGGCCTCATCGGCCTAGAGAGACGGACAGCTGATGCTGAAGACCTACTCTTTGATGTACGGCTTCTTGGAGACATTATCTCTGAACAACTTCTTTGGAGTAACTCTGGGAGCTGTGCAGACCTACGCCGCAATTTCAGACAATGATACCAGGGTTAGGCAGCCGATGATGGTTGCATCGCCTTTGACTTTATTCCTTTAAGCTTGTCCGTTAGCTTTCACATATTCGGAGTAATACAGTACAAAAATGGCTAGTCTTCACGTTCGAACTTTATTACAAGAAACTGAGGTTTCTATACGCCACATGATGCAACGTCTAGGGAGACCAGCCTTGATTATGTTACATTGTGCTTGCAGAATGCTATAAGTTAGTATCAGAGTTTATAATTACTAAGTTACATTTTACTATCTTAGTAATATTCTTTTGACTCACCTGAGTCAATGAGAAAGTTGGGAAAAGATGATGATTTCTTTTTAGTAAGCATGTAAGACGAGCGAAGTTTGTTTTGCCTAAGCGCATGGTGAGTGATAGCGCCACATTCCGAAAGGAGACGTCGGACTTCAGGCTTATCAATCTCCAAATGACAAGTTGGTATATATGAGCAGAACTAGAAACTAATATTATGTCTGCTAATGTTCCGTAAACCCTTCTCAATCAAACAACCCCCCAGTCAAGATGCGCATCATCCAACTTGCCTTGTCGGCCTTGGCCACTGCCGCCATCTGTGCAGCAACAGAGTTTGACAGCTGGGAGCACGGCCGAGTTGCCTTGGAGGACGTTAGCATACACTTTCGATACGCCGGTTCAGGCCCGCCTCTGCTTCTTGTCCACGGAAACCCTCAGCATAGCCTGACGTGGCAGTTCATCGGTCCCATACTTGCCCAGAACTATACCGTCATTGCTCCGGATAACCGCGGCGCTGGCGACTCGAGTCTTCCCCACGATGGAAACTACAGTGCGACTGCTTCGGCAGCTGACCTCAAAGGTGTCTTGGACTTCTTGAATGTCACTTCGGCCTACGTATTCGCGCACGACAAGGGTGTCGGTATGGCAACAGCACTTGCCATCCAGAATCCCAGCATGGTCAAGAAGCTCGCCTTGGCGGAGTATCCTCTGCCGGGCTTTGGCTACGAGGAATCTGCCACGCCGGCTCCGTACTGGGATCTCTACCAGAACTGGCAGCTCGCCTTCTTCCAGGTGCCCGACTTGGCCGAGTTCCTCATGTCGGGCAAGGAAAAGCAGTTCCTCCAGTGGTACTTTTTCCATAGCAGCTACTCTGGGCCGGCGAGTTTTAGCGAGGACACTGTGAATCGATATACCAGCAGCATATCGAAGCCGGGATTCCTCAGAGCGATGCTGGGGCCCTTTTCAAGCGCTGCTGTTTCTGAAGACGCCAAGTTCTTCAAGAAGTCGCTGAACGAGAGCCGTTTGGAGGTGCCGCTATTGGGACTGGGTGGTGAAGCGAGCTTGGGGCTTGAGTCAATGCTGCGTCAATCTTTCGGGCCAATCTCATCAGATGTCCAGGTTGGCATTGTTCCCAAAGCGGGACACTGGATTGGTAAGCTCGTCCTTTTCCATCAGGTCGACTGATGCTAACATCCAGCCAGCTGACGAGAATCCCAATTGGACTGCAAGGCGTGTATCCAGATTCTTCTCGGAGGGTAAGGGGAAGCTACCAAGTATTGACCTGTCGTATTTGGAGGATCTGGTGACCCTCGATGTTGGCTATTTCGGCACCAAGAGGAACATGGATTTTGGTACTCAATAAGGGTGGCTTACAAAAATGTGAAGCTTGAGTAACTTGTGGAAAGGATGTTTTAAATTGCGAGCGTGGTCTATCAACTTGTGTAAAGTGCTGTATTTACCTTGATTTCCTATACTTACTTCACGTGACTACCAACAAGGACTCGCAGATAGCGCAAATCAATAATTCACTACTAACGCTCTTAGTAATGTAAACTGTTATCCCTTGCGCGAATATGAGCAAGTTTTCTTACCCCAGCGTGAACATGAGCAAATTCTTAGCTTCTTGTACTCTAGTCTCTATACAGAATTGGGATATTGTTAGTAGTAATTGCATCCCAGCTGCTGGATTGATAGAGTTTAAGCTGGTTTTCTAAAGCTAGTTGTCGTACGATCTACTTCTTATAGGATCAAGGTGGGTAGGCTAGCCGATGTTATCTTCACAATTGCGCAAGTTTCACGGCTCCGAATGCCGCTGTAGTCTCGAAAGATGACGCTTTGCCCCTTCTACATGGGCCTGGGTTGATGCTCTGCCCATGATTTAAATAAGAGACACAGACGGCCCCAGCACTATCACTGTCACTGCATTTCTCCAAGATCTTTTGTAGGAACCATACAACCTTTCGACGCGAGAAGACACGCCGACATGTCGATGCAGTCCGCTTCAGCACCTGTAGAGGACTGGTTCAAAAAGCTGCCTCTATCCGACGCGCGATGCAACAATGACTCCTGTGTTGCGTTTCACGAAGCCCATACTGCTTCTCAGGCCTCTGTTCCATACATTCTGCAATTCAAGTATGGCCACTGGACCCTGTGGATTCTCGCCACATTCATCGCCTCTTACTCGTCATTTTTCTGGTTATCAAGGTTGAGTCAGAAAAGCGTTAAAGAGCAGAAACCAAATGTTCGCCACAAGCTCATCGCAGCCGTTCGTTGGGTCACTTACCGGAGAGTAAAGGGAACTTTTGCCGAAAGCCTTGGGTTGCCATCAGCAGGCGTTGGCATGGTCGTCTTGAGTGGTTGGATTGCGACTACAATCATGTCGTTCGCTGTGCATCCCTACTACCGCCAACGAAGAGCCTACGGTAGCCCTCCTTTAGGTGTACGGACTGGTCTCATGGCATTTGCTCTGATACCTTTCACATTTGCAACAGCAGGAAAGGTAAGGCATTCATCCACTACTGTTACTTATCTACCTGGCCCTGGCTTCCCTGTCCTGCTCTCTTTAAATAGATCATCGTGTACTCTGGCTAATTGAAACAAGGTCAATCTTCTTACTATCCTTACTGGCCTTGGCCACGAAAAACTTAACGTCTTTCACCGCCACCTCGCCTACATCATGCTCTACGTCTCTGCAATCCACACCATTCCCTTTCTTGTCCAGCCCTATCAAGAAGGCGGCTGGGCTGGACTTCGTGCACGTTTTTACCGTCCCGGCGCCCTGGAGTACACCGGCACACCTCCATTTGGAATGCTCGTCGGCTTGTGTGTCCTATCACTGCCTTGGTTAAGGAAAATTGCGTATGAGATCTTCGTCCAAATTCACATTCTCTTGAGCGTGGTATACTTGGGCTTGTGTTTCTGGCACGCTAAGAATCTGGGCGACAGCTGGGCTTATCTGTGGGCTACACTAGCCATTTTTCTTGCCCAGATACTTGTGAGAATATTTCACAAGACTAGCACCTTTCGACTTCGGGATGAGTGGTTTCACCAGGCTCCTGTAGCTCTTACACAACTCTCAGAGGGCATGGTGAAGCTAGAACTGGACGTGCATGGGGACTGGACTTGGGAGCCTGGACAACATGTCTTTCTGAGATTTGCCAAGCTTCAGCCGTTGGACAACCACCCGTTTACAATCGCCTGTCTTCCCGGTGTGAAGAGTATGGGGTCAACGAAAATGACCTTTTACATCCGCCCACAGCGGGGTCTCACCGCTAAGCTTGGTGGCCTAGCGGCGTCTACCAAGGCCCTCTCAGCGAGTGTTGACGGACCTTACGGCACAGCCATCCGCCCAAGACCGGAGACCTATGACACAGTGGTGCTTGTTGCGGGAGGAGGTGGATTCGCCGGCATGCTTCCTCACCTTCAACATCTCTCTCACTGCATAGCAATGGGTCAGGGCTCTGTCAAGAGACTGGAATTTGTGTGGGTAGTGAGACGTAAAGAGTCCTTGGCGTGGTGCAGTGCAGAGTTGATGGCGTGCAAAATCTTGTCTCCTGAGTCTATCAATCTGAATATTTGGATTACTGGAGACAATGATGAGGCCGCTGCCACTGTGGAACTCAGTCAGAAGGATATTGAGAGCAACACAGCTGGTAATGACTCAAATGATGAAGACTGGAAGCAGTTGTCTGTATCAGCCCACATGGGTCGGCGACCAGTCATGAATGAACTGATACCAGAGCTTATGGGCACGGGCAGAGCTATAGTTCTTGGGTGTGGTCCAGAGAGTCTCAAGGTCGACCTGAGCAATACAGTAGCAGCTCTTCAGGCTCGGATTCTCAAAGGGTACCTCACAGAAGCCAGTCTGCATACAGAAAGCTTTGGTTGGTAGTTCTACGGGCACTTTAGATAGATCTTGCGCTCTGTAATTATCCTTACGGTTGTGCTATGCTGTACGTCTTGGTCACTGTTGAAGCACCTTGCCTGAAAGAGTCATAGTGTGCAACCAGTCAATTTGAACTCTTTTGGCTATGATATAACAACTCAAACTGGGCGTTCAGATAGGCAGATTCCGCGGACTAAACAACGTTCTTGGACTGTGCCTCTGCCGGGTTGGTCTCCATTCTGGACACTTCAGCGTCGTCTCCGAAGTGAATCTGCTTCTCAACAGCCGCAACCGTCTTCTCGTTGAGTTTGTCGTCCTCAAATACTGCGGAATTTGGTCAATTATCAACTCCAAAAGCAGGGGAAAGTCAGACTTACGGAAAGCAAGTTCTTCCAAGGTACGGCCGCTTGTTTCCGGGTATAGAAAAAAGACGATGCAAAGCTCAAAGAAGATCCAGCCGCAGTAAATTGCGAGGTACTTCCATTTGATCGCATCCAGTGCGATCGAGTTGACATTGGTACTGAAAAAGCCGGCGCATTTGCCAAAGATCTGCTGAACACCGATTCCGCGGCTTCGTTGGGCGTATGGCCAAAGTTCGACCAGGTAGGCTGGAGTGGGAAAAGTTAGTCGATCCCGCATGTGCAGCTAATTACACGCTCAGTTCAAGTAGTACTCACTGTAAGTCAACGCGTTGTTTCCAATGTTGTACGTAGGAGAATAGGCAAAATAGAAGAAGAGTGCAGCGATACCAGCAGCTTGGTTCTTGACGTCTGCCGCCTGCGCAACCTGCAGCCGCTCAAGAGAGACGGTGATGCCGATGAAAGCGCACAGCATCAGAGTCGCCGAGAGCATGTACATGTGTCGACGCTTGAAGCGAGTGATGACTAAAGCGATGACTGTAGCGTTGGCCAAACTCCAGCATGCGTTGGCAATGTTGATCCGGGTCTTGGCGTAGTTGGAAGTGTAACCCATCATGTTGAAGAGGATCCCAGAGTAGTAGCTCAGCAAGGTGTTGCCGGACAGTTGGGTAAAGAGGCCGATGAACACGGTGACCAGGAAGCGACGACGCATACCGGGCGTTCGGAGAAGATCCATCCAAGACTGTTGGGAGACTTCCATCTCGGTCCGGATTGTTTCGCGGATCTGCACAATCTCGGCTTTGACAAGCTGAGAGTCGACGTCACCTTCAGCATGGTATTTGACGAGAACAGCGGCTGCATCTTCAGTTCTGTCGCGGGAGACGAGGTAACGGGGAGACTCGGGTAGTAAGCTATGATTCGGCTGTCAGTGGTGAGGTGAAGATAAGCATGGAAGCGAGATGCGTACAAGACAGTTGCAATCTGGAGTAGCGACGGGCAGATCTGAAGCAATGAAGGAATACGCCAGGCCCAGTTACTCTTGATATCGGTAGTCCTGAGAGCGATCGCTGAGGCGAGGATTTGACCGATGAAGTAGGAGGAGTTGAAGAGCGAGGTCAGAACGGCACGCTCTTTCGGGTGGCCCAACTCTCCGATAAGAGCTGCTCCAGAGATGATGCAAAAAAGAATCCCAACACCGAGAAGCATGCGAGCAATGATGTACATGGCGACTATACGAGATCAGTACACGAATCAACCGATAAGCTGATGTCTTGATGTATCATACCGTGCTGGGCAAAGCCCTGAAGGAGAGCGCCCACAATCATGATTCCAGAGCCCAACATGATGGACCATCGGCGTCCATAGCGTTGAGAAACCCAAGGTGCAAAAGGAACGGCAAAGATAGAGCCCAGCTGATAGCATGAGTTGACAAACCCGAGCAGGCCTGACTCAATGGCATAATCACCATCTGCATTGGTACGTCCATTGCCGAAGACTGGAGCAACAAGTCAGCATATACAACGACTCTGGATCAAGAAAGGAAACGCCTACACTTGTGAAAGCTTTGTGAGAACTGCAGCGTGTTGATGAGTTGCGAATCAAAGCCCGACGTCATCTCGACGCCCATGCAGCAGAGGAAGAGCCACACATACATGAGGCGGAGGTTTCGCTTCTTGTACCATGGCGTCGTATCCTCTGCGACGAGGCGCGTGACGATGGGGTCCGCAGCTGTGCCGACGTTGACCATGTTGACGGTCAGGGCGCGGGGAGCAGTGCTGAAGCTGAATCTGGAGTTGACTTGTGGTGCGCAAACAACAACGTCTTTGCTCGGTGTAGAAAAGCCAAGATGAGGAGCAGACGTCTGAACACTTAAGCTTATTTTTTTTGGCCCCGCATTCCTGGGATATATCAGTTGAAACCAAGGTCAGAGCTACAGGACTCCGACGGATTGAGTTAGTATTCCATCCAACTCCGCACGAACACTTGATCATATCCCATCACGAGGCCCCTGTGGGGTCACATCGTCTTGTCTGACGCTCGGCAGCTGAATGGACAACCCCCCTGCCCAAACGAGCGCCAAGCATCGGCTGTAAGACACGGCTAAATGTGTATCTGGAGGCGATTCGCGGGGTCGGTCTGGGGATCGCGGGGAAGAGGCTAGGAGGGATCGGCAGAGACAAATCTCGGTCAAATACCCGGTTGAACGGGCCGGCTGAAATTGAGAGGGGGCACAGCGTAAGCCGGCGAATGTCGGGAGATTCCCATTGGCGGGTCTTGATGTGATGCTTCCAAGTTATTGCAGTTTGACAAAAGCCTCATGAGTCGTAGCGTGGCTCTTGAAGCGACGACGACGGGAAGTGGGTGTAGTTGTTTGATGTGAACTTTTGCTCGCATCATGTCGCACTTCAATAACTACCAAGCTAAGCCATTCCTTATTCGTGGAATTTATGCTGACCCCTTGCATTCAGCTGCTTACCTGCAGTGTGTCTCAATGTAGCCTTGTGCGTGAGCTTGGCAAGGAACTTTGATGAAGCTGTTCAGGCAGGCGGAGGTACAGAGTCTTGAACCCCAAAATGCATGGTCGGGTAACAGCAGACATATTCACATTGATAGGAGAGTCGATGACAAGTATTTTTCAGAGTCCATGCATTGTTGATGAATAATATAAACTTTATCTATAGGTAAAATAACTAGATTCGGAACAGACTATGTAATCTAGGAGAATGGTAACCCGATCATGCATTCGTAATCATATCTTTATATGTGCGATGTATCCATGTACTAATTCTATGTTGATTCCATTTACAGGAGCAGAACCATAGCTCCAATGGCGGCAACGGCCACCTCGAGTCCGCCAGTCACGCGGCCAGCGCCGGCAGTGACAACGGCGGAGGGAGTGCTCTCGGAAGGCGAGTTCTTGGTCTCGTCCTTGAGCTCCTCGCTGTCGGTAGAGGAAGCAAGCTTGAAGTTATCACCGGGGGCGGGATAAGCATCAGCGGGCTTGCTCGGGGCAGGCTCTCCGGGAAGAGGGTAGGCACCGGCAGGCTTGCTCGGGGCAGGCTTCTCAGACTCGACCGGGGCGGGGTAGGTCTCGGCTGGGGGCTGGTAGGCGCCGGTGGTGGGCTCGGCCTCGACGGGCTTGGTGGTGGTCACGGGCTTCTCGGAGGCGGGCTCGGTCTCGGCGGGCTTGGTGGACTGCACCGGGGCCGGGTAGGTCTCGGCGGGGACAG
>JADBHU010000078.1:0-31725 GCA_017140155.1 Fusarium devonianum | reverse complement strand
GAGGAAGACATGTTGGATGACGACGGGCGTTGATCGGGGAGGGATTGGGGAGGAGGAGGAGGAGGCGGCGACAGGCGCGCGGGCCTTGGCGGGTGGGAGGGTTGCGTCGACTGATGTACCGCGCGATGAGATCGAGGACAGCGATGGATGTGGTTGTGAGCAAAAGTGCAGACCAATTCTATGCGCTGGCGGCGGTTGATAGAGAGACTGTAGAGAAAAGTTGGTGGTTGAAGTTCCCAAGTTGAACCTCGGAACAAAGAGCGGCTTCGGCGCGCGCTAGGGGCAGTTAGATCTCCGGAGGCTCCCCGCGTTTTGCGCATGTGCTAACTTCCCAACTAGGTAAGGTAGGTAGGCAGACCAAGCTGGCCCAGGCCTGCTGGCTGCCAAAAGACACTGAATAGCTACGGCTCGGTTCTACACCTTTACCTAAGAAGAATAAAAGAAACCGTACTTGACTTGTTCCCTATGAATTTGTATCATCGGGGCCATTTCGCTCACCTCCACTGGCTGGCAGGACATGTTGTCCGTGTGTACGTANNCTGATGGGCACTGAGAGACTTTGCTCCCGCCAGGGCTTGAACCTGAGACCTTCGCATGACCAATTACTCAGTATGAAGTATTAGTACGACGCTCTAACCAACTGAGCTACGGAAGCCAATCAGCTGTTGTTGAGAGAGCCACTGTATTCTGTGTACTTGAAGCCTTTACGGCGAACCACATCCAGCGAGTCAAGGTAGCTATTTACCTACGTTGATAGGGTTACGACAGTTCTCAAGTCTTGAAGCTGTGCTTCAGTCGGCCGCGTCCATGCGCCATTTCTTCAGCTAGATTCTTCTCAAGTTCTGCGTGGTGAGCTCAGAGTTAACTCTACCAGCAGCAACAGGTTGCACTACGGAACCCAGTCTCAAACGCAAGATGTAACAGCTCTTGCTTGAAATCTACCCAAGCCAAGAGGTATGTCAACTTCGAACTAAACCCGGACTTAATCTTCTCGGACCTCAGAGTTGTCAAGCGAAAGTTTCGCATGCTAGCTTTTGTTGTATGCTTCTGTATCTTTGGGTACTCGAAATTGATGCCACGGGCAATTACACGTTGCAGAGTCTCCAAACCGCCTCTCATAGACACTATACTCAGCAACCATACTGTACCCTAAGCCTGATAAATTTTCCGTCTTTATGATATATCCTGGTCTCTAGTACTTTAAAGTCATCGGGAGTACTGCTACCTATATGTCAATCTGGTCACTATACAGACCTTGCCACACAAGTCGATAGGCCATCATATCTTGGCATATCAAACTCCGCTAAATTAAACAATCATGTACATGACTACACGTTTACACCAGTGCTCCCGAGTACCTAAGCAACCCGACTCTTACAGTCATTGCGGCCCCAATGGCTGGTTAAAGTCAAACGGTGGCATAATGCCCTGCTCGCTACCCTGGAGCTGCATGCTCAAGAACTCATCCGTCACGAGCGTTCCCAGTTCGTCGCCCCACTGGGCCATCAGCTCCGCCGTCACATTCTGGCTGAGCTCCAGCCCGTTCATCAGGTCTGGTACGTTGAGCGGGTCCTCGGGCGGTATCACGACCTGCGCGTTGCGCGCTCGCACGACGTAGTCTTTGATCTCGCCCATGCACGGCCACGTGTGCTGGACTTCCTCCATGGCATCGATGACCGTTGACAGCGATCGCGCAATGTCCGAGTCGTCCCACGACGCGCCCTGGAAGAACCGCTTCATCATGATTGTACCTGCTGCGGTTGACAGGGTCTGCACAAAGTCCAGGGGCAAGGAGCGGAAACGGTAGTGTCGCGCGTACGTCCGCATGAGTCGCAGAATGGCCTGTAGGGATTCGTAGCAGATTTCAACGTCTTCACTCTCGGCAATACCCTGTTTCTCATACATGTGTGAAGGTGGTCGGTGGAGAATGATCATGATGGTATGGAAAAGCATACTAGATGAGGTTAGTTTGTAAGTGTTTGCAGTTTGAAAGAAAACTCACTGCATGCGCAGCACAGAGGGCTGCACCACGCCTACGGTCCACTGATTCCAGTGCAGTGTCCCAGGCAGGCTGGACAGCCACTTTGTCAAAGAGACGTGTATCTGCCTTGATCTCGCTGCGGCTACCGTCGCGTCCACGTTGCCTCGACGATTCTCAAAGAGATCGGTGATCATGACATGTGCAATCTTGCAGAGCTCAGCCTGGTAGATAAAGGACCCAACAAGAGCGACGCCATCCTCAAACTCTGTCGCCGACGCACCTTTGCAGATGTAGGTGTCGAGAAGCCCCTCCCAGTCAGGAGGATACTGCAATCTGATGGTGTTCCGCACATCGGATTCGCTGGGGTGTAGCGCCGGAGGCCTTCCAAAGTAGAGACTCAGCTGCTTGTCAGCGATAAAGATTGCCCAGTAGACTCTTCTCAGTATCTCCGTGTCCCGGTCCAAGGTCTCGCTCGAGGCGTCCCAGTTGTTGGGATCCAGATGGAGGCCCATTTCATGAGCAAGACGGAACGCCATGCCGGCAAAGAGCCAACCCTTGGATGTGTGCCCCACGCCAATCTCGCGGTACCCCAACAGGGCTAATGCCTGTAAGCTGGTGAGTTCTGGGCTATCAAAGGTGGCGTAGATGAGCTGCTGGGCCTGGTTGGCAAATATGTCTGAAACCGATCGATGGTTGTCGAGTTGCATCGCGCCGAGGGAGCAGATGGCAAAGAGCAGAGCGTCCGAGTAGTATCTCCCTGTGCCGACATCGTAGTCGCGCAGAAAGTACTCGCGGTACACGAGCATGTGGAACTGATACTGGTACTTGAAGTAGGCGGCCATGCACGTCTGGGAGGTCTCGTCGTGCGGCGCATACACGAAGCTGGGGTCGCGCGGGCTGCTCATAACGCTGGTCTCCATCGTGGAACCCATCGTTGAGCCCATCGTAGGAGGAGCCGAGTGAGATTCAGCCTGGGGGGTTCCATCGGCTGGTGGCAACGACAGATCCTGCGAGAGGTGGATGTGGAATGCACTGGTCCCGCCAAAGAACTGCGTGGCATGGCTTGACCGCGGCCGTCTTAGCTGCCCGGAGCGTACCTGCGCAGCCACCATCTTGGGATCAGTGTTTGACTTTTGCTGTTCTGTTGGCGGCTGGTGTGAGAGATCAAGTGAGGCTGGTGGTGAGAGGGCCAATTCTGAGAGGATCTCGTCTCTCGCGGTACCGTCAGCAACGGCGAGTTTGCGAATCAGCAGCTCAAGAGAGGCAACCTGACCCTCGAGAGCCTGGACATAGCCCTTGGATATAGGCCTTGGAAGAGTCAGCGACGGTCGGCCATTCCTGGCGTGATGGTGCCATACCGTTGTTTCTCCCCACTCCCACTCAGAACACACTCTGTGCCCGCCTTGACGCAGCGTGAGCATGGCCGCTTGCGGTCACACTTGATCTACAGAGAGCACGTCAGCAACTGTAACATTGGAACCGCATCTAAAAGATGGACCAACGGACCTTGCGGCGACGACATCGTTCACAGCTAGTCACCCCAAGTCAGCGCGTGAAGCCATCAAGTGGGGCCTCGAGACTCACAGTGAGTGGAAGAGGGGCGGTGGAGAGACTCACGATATCTTGATGGACTCGCCCATCGGCGTCTCCTCCATGGCGAAGGTCTTTTCAGTGGTTGAAACCAAAGCTAGGGGTACGGAGTATCAAGGGAAGACCGCCTGTTGAACAGTGCCATAGATGGCGGAAGTATCAAGTTACGCAGTAAGATAGCTGAGGAGACCCGAGGTGAGGTTGATTGTGGTTGGTGGTGGAAATTCGGGGTTGCAATAAGGTAGAGATGGTCGTTAATTATGGCGCGCTAAAATATCCGTCCTGTTGGTGCCTCGCTAGGGGGGGACCTGTCACTTGACCTTTGCCAACCTGACGAACGACATCTCCATAAGATCAGAATAATTAAGAACCAGTTAATCACTCGCTCCAAGCCGTTCGGGGGGCTATACTGTCTGTCATAACGGTAATTGAATACCAAGTATTGAATTGCACCTTTTATTCACACTCTCTTGTAATTATACTCACTCCTATCCATACACTTTCCGGTCATCGCCAATCTCAACTCGCCAATCGCGCACACAACAATCTTGTCCTCTCCGTAATAAGGCGAGTCGCAACTGCTTCAGCGATAATGTATTAGATTCCCACAACGTCTTGATTCTTTAGGTCAAGAACCAACATGTGCCCGGGTGCATGCGCCATGACAATGCCTGTGAGAGAAGCCTTCATCACTGCTTCTTGCGGCGTCACACCACAGCCCCAGAAGATGGGGACATCGTCAGTGTCTTTCTCTCCAGACGCTTCCCGCACTTCGCCCAGTCGTCGCCCGTCCATGGTCAGTGGCGCTTCCCCCCATTCCGGCTCGTCGATGTTGCCGATGCCCAAAGCTTCCAAGGCCTCCCATCCCCAAGCGATCGGCTCGCCGTGCGCGTCGCGGTATTTGCAGGTAATCCGGCGGATCTGGTCGACGTCCTGCTTCTTGTAAGGCCGCATGGAGACGACGTAGGTGCCGCCTGTGAAGACTCCCGATGGACACAGCGGCACCGTCGTTCGGTACATGGCGACGTCTCTCTTCATGACAGCATGTCGAGGGGGCAGTTCTGCTGCGGTCAATTCTGCTTCGAAGCTGTATGAGCAGCCGATGAGGAAGGCGACGTGGTCCTCGGTCCACTCGGCAGTGATATCGGTGCAATTGGCTCTGTGCAGCTGAGAGTCCTGGTATACCATGTATCGTGGTGCATCCGTCCTTAGGTCGAACCCATGCGCCAGAATATCGTCTCCTTCGATGCCATTGATGCGCGACTTGATAGCATCGTATCGACCGGTCGCCTTGGACTCGGCTATCAGCGGGCAGGGAACGGGATTCCGAGCGCAGAGGGCCCGGAAGTCGGCAGCGTAGCGGGACGGGAGGACTATGAGGTTCGCCTGGACATGGCCTGGTGCTAGCCCTGAAGTTGAGGCTAAATGTAGATTCTGTCTGGCTGCGAAGCGAACGTCTCTGGCCGTGACTAGCTCCAACGCCGTCATTTCGAGACCATGGTAAGGATGCTAGGAAGGTGATCAAAGGCTGAGTTTCTCTATCCGATGGTGTCGACGTGCTTCATAAGATATGTTGTCATGTCTAGAAGTTTTCGAGAAATCCTGGACCGTTCCTGAGAGCGGCTGTATTTTTGATACTTTTTTCCCTCCAAGGGAGTTGCGAGTCAAAGCGAGTTCCGATGCTGAAACTACTACTAAAAGTCGGGCTTCACAGCAACCCAGTAACTTCCACTTCACTACGCTTCAAGATGTACAACGAAGACGATGTCAAAACTACCACTGTTGGTTTCCCCGATCTGATCTATGAAAGTGCCGCATGGCTTCGAATTCTACCTTACCCTCACTTCCCCAACATTGCCGGATATCCGCCCCCGTACCCCCACCAAGCACCCGTATAACTATACGGCCATTGCGAGACCCTCATGAAGCGTAGTTCTTCACCCTCGAAAGCCACTGTTTCCCAAGGTCCATGTCTGTGTTACTGCCGGGCCAAAGACGTGCCGTGTGTCACTCAACATGCATCGACAGCCGTGGGACAATGGTGAGCGGTTATACAATTCATAAACAAAGACATCCTTCAAACCGCGGTTTTTGGCCAGACATTTCACAGTGAGGATGCTCAAGATACTACCAATATGAATATGAATGAATGCTGACATCACTGCATTCCCGCGATTGGCCAAGGTCCAGAGACCAGGGCCAGAATCGTTGTGAGGGGTATCTCGATGCCGGCACCTCCATAGTCGATAGATACGGGGGGCCAGTTGTCTTGTTGGTGGCTCTCAAGGATCTGAAAAGAAAAAAGCGTCCAGAGCTCCGCTCAAGGCAGTTAACCATACGGATGATGGACCTAAATCAACCTGGCGTCTGGCAAGGCGGACAAGGGCGCCGTATTGAGCGCTATTCCATACTCTGATACTACGGAATGTATGGGCGTCGGTTCTGGTGAGAGTTTGACTTGAGTTAGTGAAAGAGGAGTGCACACGGGCTTAACCAAAATACACATTGCAGACCCCAAGGCCCTTGAAAGCGTATTTCATGCCTCATGAGCCGCTTCAACGCCCAGAAAGTCTCCGTTGTTTGAAAGGCGATTTTTTGAAGAGGGTATCAAGGCTAGACTCTTTAGGGAACGAGAACTTCATGCGCCGCAGGGGAGACAGCGGTGGAGAGACTGGAGTCACGGGCAAGAACGTATGTGAGGCGCAGAGTGACAGGTACGGAGAGAGGATATAGTCAAGGGTTGGTGACGGCGTGGTGATTGGAACGCCTGATGATGGTGGCTTCGGTCGAGCGATTGGTTTAGTGAGCAGGCACCGCCAAGGTCGTTGGGCTGACAATGTCCAAGAACGACTAAGCCTGTGAGCGATTTAAGCTTGAAAGCTTGAAAGATAAAGCCCATGCAAACTCTCGTCATCCTTGGAGGCTAGGGCAATCATAATGATGGCGTCGGTAGGAATTACCAGCGACACCTTTCCGCACCAAGTGCAAGGATTAGAAAAGCACAGCCGGGGATGGCGGTGGCACTGGATTCTGGAATCCTGATCTGACATGTTGGTGGATGGATGTAATCGGCGAGAGCAGAGGCAAGATTTGACCGATTTGCAAGAGGATTTCCAGCCTTGCCAAGCAGATCGACGTCTGGGGACCGTCGGTTGGCAAGTAGAGGCAAACTCTGGCCAGCGATTCTCTCCTCGCGGAGTGTCTGCGAAGTACGAGATGAGTGCATAGATGTGCGTTGTTTTGGGGTTAGGCGATGGGCTCAGTTTTGGATGTCGACCAACACACGCATATCACCAGCCTACCAGGACGGCAGGACATCTTCCTCGGTTCGGTTATGTGAGGCGAGCAGGCAGTAAGTGACGAAGTGGGCAGATGGCGAGCGTTCTAGACTCGGACCCCCAGTGCATCTCGGCCGGTTCAAAGGCCCCATTGACCAATGAGGCTCGGATGACCACGGCGGTCTCCTCGTCTTTTTGGCTTTCCACTGCGAGCGACGGAGAAAACACCAAGAATGGGTCGATCAGGGGCTGCGATAAGTGTTGTTCGGGGTCGTTTCTGCGCGTCGTGTTGGTGGACGTGGGGTCTTGGCATCTTGGCATCCTGGCGCAGCTTCTTCAACACGGAGTGTTTAAACGCCAGGCCCCAAGCCACGTGAAGTCGATTCTCGAGCATCTGGCCAATCAGAGGAGGAGATGTCAGTCCAGATTGCCAAGACGGGCAGGGTGCTGTACGTACCTCTGCGCTTCCCCTGCCCGTGTAGGTAGGCTGAACGCTGGGCATAAGACGGGGAAAGGGCAGCCGTTAAGTTAGTTCCTGCACACGGGCAGTGGCGAGCCCCCGGCCCCGGGCATCCGGGTTGGTATCGCCGAGCCATGCGGGCTTAGACCGGGCAGGTCGCCAGGAAGAGCAAGTCTTGGTGATTTGTTCTGAGCTCTCGCATACCCAGCATGGTTATCAGTGCCCCAAATCCTCTCTGTTCTCGTGATGTTCTCTCTCGCTCTCGCTCTCTCTTTTCCGCTCTTCTTTGCGTATCCCATGGCTTCAGTTTGCTAGTATTCAGTAACAAGACACCGTCGCGGTATCGACACTTTCACGTACGGGCGCCCTCACTTTTGAAACACTCTCCCAGATCCCTGGCCCGTCGTACACGTTATCTGCATGCCCTGCCCTCGGGGATAAACCATCCTCCGCCTCCAGAATAGGCCCCAAAGTTGTAGCCATAGGCACGATGTCAGCCACCCCAAAATCGCAGATAATCACCTCTGAAGAACCAGGACGAACCTCCGATACTAGCTTAGTAGCTGCCTCCGACGAAGCCGCACAAACTGGAACGGGAAAGCCCAAGCGGAAGAGATGGGTCATTATCTTGTCATCCATTGGCGTTCTTATAGTGGTGGCCTTGGCTTTGGCTCTGGGTTTGTACTTTGGTCTTAAAGAGGTGAGACTTTGACCGGTTGACTTTCGTCTGGGTACGGAAACTAACCTGGCTTTTGCAGAAGAACAAGGACGATGAGCAGAATAATAAAGACGACGAGCCCGAGGTTTCCAAGGAGCCGTACGTCGTCGATCTGGGCTATTCCCAGTACCAGGGTGAACCTCTCGACAGCAACATCACCCAGTTCCTCGGCATGCGCTATGCGAAAGCTCCTATCGACGACTTGCGATGGCGTGCCCCTGTCGCCCCGGAACCAACCAAGGGCATCCAAAATGCCTCAGAGGTTGGTGCTTCTACCTTGCTGTCCTCATCAAACAATTTTGCTGACAATACTTGCTTCAGTATGGGCCCCCCTGTCTCGGAGTGGGGGAGCAGCTCAGCGATGGCTCAAGTGAAGACTGTCTCTTTGTCAACGTCTGGGCTCCGACTTCTAAAAACCCCAAAGCCGATCTCCCTGTGATGGTCTACTTTCAACCTGGGGGTAAGATTATAGTTTTTAATACCTCCTTGAGATAGAAAACGTGGCTAACCTGAATCCAGGTTACATCAAGAACTCGGCCCCTTACACCAACGGCACACAAATAGTCGAAACCTCGGAGAATAACATGATCGTCGTCACCTCCAACTACCGCGTCGGTCTCTTTGGGTTCCTCGCAGGAAGCGAAGTGAAGAAGGACGGCGCGCTCAATGCCGGCTTATTGGACCAGCGAATGGTCCTGCAATGGGTTCAGGAGCACATCTCTGAGGTACCGTGCCTTTACACCAACCAACACACTGCCCAGGCCAGAACGAGTCGCTAATTGTCTTGCAGTTCGGCGGTGATCCTGGTCGTGTTGTTATTCAAGGCGAATCTGCTGGCGCTGGATCTGTCGCTCTACATCTTACTGCCTACGGCGGTCGCAACGACGATCTCTTTGCGGGCGCCATCTCCGAATCGACATTTATGCCTGGCATGCCAGACGTCGAGGACCTAGAATATCAGTTCGAGAGAGTTGTCAACGGAACTGACTGTTTAGACTCCAAAGATAAGATGGCCTGCCTTCGGAGCAAAGACTCAAAGGACCTTCAAATCCACAACGCAAAGGCTCCATTCGACGGCCGCGTTACCGACGCCTACTTCTACTGGTCTCCCTGTACCGACGGCGACATGTTCCCCAACCACCCTTTGAGTCTGTATCAGAATGGGAGTTTCGTCAAGGTCCCAATTCTCTTTGGTAGTTGCACCAATGGTGAGTTTCTTCCCTCCCCTCTAACAAAAGCGAGTGCAGAATTTTAATCTTGCGAAAATCAGAGGGCTCCAATTACGCCATCAACGCAGGCAGCTCAGCACAATTCATCCGATACATGCAGAACGAATATCCATACCTCACCAAGGACGATACCGAAACCATCCTGGACTTGTATCCTCGTGAGCCCAGTCTCCCAAAGCACGATACTTGGTTCCCCTCGGCTTCGCGGGCGTACGGCGAGGCCACCTTCATCTGCCCTATCGAGAACATCCTCGACGCCGTCGTCAGCCACTCTTCCACAGAAAACATCTGGTCCTATCGCTACAACGTCGAGATCAAAGACTCGACCCAGGACGGGCTCGGTGTCCCCCACGTTGCCAACAATCCTGCCGTCTTCGGCCCGACCATGACCCCTGCGCGAGCGGCAGCCAGCTACTTGACGTACAACGCGCCCATGGTTCCCATCGTGATGAACTACTGGATCAGCTTTGTCCGAGCTCTCGATCCCAACGAGTACCGCCACAAGGATGCTCCGGACTGGCAGCCACGGGGGTCCGAGCAGCGCCGTCTGTTGTTCGAACTGGGCAATACCAAAATGGAGAGCGTCGGCGAGGGTGAGAGGAAACGCTGTCAGGCATGGTCAGAGATGGCCGACTCTACCAAACAATGATGATAAAGATCGGGGTTACGATTATGATTTTGCGGCATGTATTGGGAAGCATCTAGTTTTGCTGCATTGATACCCCTAATGTTATTAATGGAGCGATCATATATATCTAGTCACACATATTACTATTCGATCATTTATACTGCTACCCCTTTCTGTGATTTTTGCCACCTTAATCTCAGCTTCCAAAGGACAAAAAGCGCCTCCCTGGGATAACTGAAGCTCTGTGTTCATGTCAAGTCGCCATGGCAAGGTGTCGGTAAAACATACATTTGCATCACTAGCAGACTATACTGATTACAACTCGATGCGCTTTAATGTATACATAAATGTAAAGCAGTGAGCTTACACACTGGGCCGTTGCAATACCAGGAAGAAGTCTTTCCTAGTCGCGATTAACCTCTTATATCAGTGATTGGTGCCCTTACTTCATCTTCCCGTAGACTCTGCTGTTTCTCTGCGAGGCGATTTGAAGTTAAATCCGAGCTAGTCTTCCCAAAGTAATAGAGATCGAGGGTTACCTCTAGTTGCCCGATTGCCACGATCGCCCCAATGTCTTGCGCACATATAAACGCACGACCTGTTTTGCCTCTGATGCCCAACGCCGCATCCGCCGCCCCTTGTTGTGAGGTCCTTGCATCTCCGGTGGGCGGTAACCAACCCCAAGTTCGTCACTTGAGCTATCCTTTTTGGCACTGGACCTTAATGAATTCGGGTCGCTTCTATGAACCCCCGATACGCGTTTCTTCTTCCTGATCCTTGCAGCAGATGCAGCTCGAGGCCGCAGAAATGAAATCTGCTTTCTCACAGTCCTTGATTTTCTGGGCTCGGGAAAGGAAACATGTCGTCTTGGCGCACGGTCGCTTTCGAGCCCTGGTTGAGTGACAGGTGTCGCGAGTTCTAACCCTTTAAATGAAGGCGGATATGGGATGTCAAACTGATCAGATTGACGGTCTGGCTCTTTCACCTTTGCATATTCATTAATACTTGTTAGTCGTTTATTCACAGTCCCTAATCGAGCCAGCTGTTCTTCTAAGGCTTCCCCAAAACTGGAACGGTCTGTGAGTATGTCTTTCTGAGGGAAGTGTTTCAGCTCTAGTAGGGAGTTATACTGCCTGAGACCAGCATTGCGTATAATGGTACCCTCTTGAGCTGCTGGCGGCCGGCCCATAGTTTTGCGAGATACTTTGAGCCTAAGTCTGGGCTTGATAGGGTTGCTCGAACTTCTCTCGGGGTATGCCGCTGGATCAAGGCTTGACTTGTTTTTGAACCCTGTAGAACGACTCGATCTCAGCCTGACCTTGAGTCGGGAGCGATTTGATTGATCTTCTTGCCTCGACAATAAATCCAGCTTGTCTTCGTAAGAGAATGACTTTAAAGCCAATAAGCTTGCACTTGAATCACAACCATCGTGTGAGGCGGTCTTGATCGGACTGGAGAAGAGCAGGCGGGTTGAGACCTCGGCTTCTGTCGAAGCTGCCCCTTGAGGGGACTCTTCAGCTTTCTGTGCCTCGTCAGGCAGTGGAGGTAAGGCTTTCATTAGCTGCGGGATACTGTTCGTCAGCTTGAGCTGATGCGCAGGGGAAATTGGGTTCGGCGACAGAATGGGCGTATCTTCATAACCATGCTCTGGCGCTGATCTGGAGTTGGCGAAACCTGGTTCATCCGGGATGATGATGTCCGTAGCAGCAGGGTTCCGGCGGTGGTATGCCTTGTAAGCCTTGGCTTTCGGTCCCATGTGATAACCCTGGGGCTGCGGTGAACGCTTCCTAGGGCGCGGTGGTGCTGGCATTGTGGGAGGCTCGCCTGGGGGCTTTCCTTGAAGTTGGTAAGGACAAACGGGGGCCTTCATCTCTCCAAGTGGATTGATCAGCGACATATGGCGGATCATCTTCGATGATGCCACACTAGAACCCCGCTCTGCCACCGTGGAACTCGAGGAGCAGTCTTTCACGAGCAGGTCACAGGGCAGCACTTTGTTTGCGTCAGACGAAGTAGGCTCGGCACCCAATGTTTTGGAACGGCGCCGCAAACTAAGATTCGACGAGTAGTCCAAGGATTGAGATTCCGACGGCGGTTTCTAGAAGCCATCGTTCTCACTATCAACCGGAATGGGCTGCGCATGAACAGGCGGTGCTGAGATTGAATGAGCCCGCCTCGCGCGGACAAGATCCATATGGCGCTTGGTGGTGCTGTTGCTTGTAGAGGAAAGTGCGTCTCTATTCGTTAGTTGACAAGTATCATGTGTCGGTTGGCTGTTCTTGTCACGTTCTGTTGGCGATTGAGATTCCGCATAGTCCCCTGAAGAAGTGTCAGTACGGTCCAGTACTCCTTCAAGAAAACCCAAAACTAGGACTTCATGTTGTAATCCCACCTTTGAACTTGCTTTTATCCAGATCTACGACGGAAAGAACGTCTGGCTTCTCAAAAGGCTCTGTACGGTTTGTTCTCAACAGCATTGCTCGTTCGATGTTCCTCGCTTTTTGTGGAATTGGGCATAGAGAGACAGCATACTCCAACTCACATGGGCTTACCGTGTCAAACTCCTCAGTATAGTCGTAGTAGAACGAGCCTGCAGAGCGCAGAGGCGGCGCAGTTCTGTCTGGCTGCATCCCCTGATACATTTCGACAATAGAGGTCAGACTGGCAGATCGAAGACTTTGATCGCTGGAACTAGGCTCTCGGTACTGAGGCCGCGGTGCCCAGTAGGAGGCTGAACTTGGCGTTCTTGAACGGCTGGATACTGAACGGTAGCGGTAAGGCCCGGGAGACGTCGGCGAAGGCAACGAGGAAGCCGATCGACTGAATTCAGGTCGCCTAGATAGAGGAGGATGATGGCGGTGACCGCGATGACCTCGTGGCCTATAGAACCCATGGCTTGGGCGCTGCCATTCAAATTAGTCAATAAAGCCAGCCCGAAAGGTGTCAATGGCAACAAACTTGTGAGACTCTGTCGATCTCAACCATTCTACTGTAATCAATGACTCCGTCATCTGTCATTGCTGGGGAAGCAGGACGTATGCCTGGACGCTTCAGACGTGTCGGATATGGAAATGGAGAACGGGGGCGCTGAAGGCCAGTGTGGCTTCGCAGACTTTGGGAAGTACCAGAAGATTTGGAGGACGGAATGCGCCTTGAACTGCACGTCGTCATGGAATATGACCGTTGGCCATCTTCCAACGTGGGCGAGAAAGACCTCGAATACGATGGCTGTGTTGATGAACCATAGAGAGAGATAATCTCGGATGTTGTATCTCGGTAGGAGGGAAGGGACTTCCGGTCGTCATGAATTATGCCACCCTCAACTCCCCTGGAGCGAGATCGAGGAGGGCGTCTCTCACTTCGAAATCCAGGCCCCGGGCGTGGGGAATGACGATACATAGCCGAAGGCATGGAGGGCTGAATAGAGAAGATGCCAATATCGCCGGTCTCAGTTGTAGTCTTGAGCATACTCTCCAAAGGCCCAGGGGAGCGGAGAAGGGCAGAAGTTTCGTTCAGGCTCTGGTAAGGTAGCCGCTGGCGCGAGGGTGACCGCGAGACGGCAAATTGATGGGTTCTCTCATGATCTTGATAGTTGCTGTGAAGAGACGATTGGCTGACTGACCCGTGTTGGGGATCTTCCAGATCCATGACCAAACATTGACGCCTTGACGGTTTGGGGATGTGGGATCTGGGCAGTAAGATAGACTGAAGGTTATGTGGATGTTGACCGACAAACGGAGACACCAAGAAGACCAAGAAAGCCGGAGGAGACGATTGCAAACCGGACTGACGGACGTCACAGGCAGCTGGGGCGCATCCTCCGTGAGAAGACTAGATTGTGGAAGCGAAGCACAGAGATTAGAGGGTCTCATGTGAGTTGCTGACTTGGAGAAGGAGAGATCTCAATCTCAGCTGGCAGGAGAGCCTAAGGTACTCTGAGTAGCGATGCTCAGCTTGGAACATCCTTCCTAATTTGGGTGCTCTCGCCATGGCGCTTGCCATCTTTGAAATCCTGTGTTGGAGGCAAGCATAGCCAGAAAAAGACCAAAAGGGAAGGAGGGGAGAAAGAAGGAAAGAGAACAGTGCAACTACACGTCCAGGCATATGGAAGTCAGGTAAATGAGTTGTTCCGAATTCCACTGAAGCCATCACAACCGGCCTCGTCAAAGCGAAAAAAGGTCCACCAAGAGTTGTGATATCGGCCATATAAAGATCGGCATTGTGCAAACCGCGAATGACATAGCGTATCAAACGAAACAACCGCCACATAACAGTCTAAACGCTAAAACGCGTGAACTCACGAACCATCGAAATTAAGGACAAAGCAACATGTGGGGGACCAAACCCGTCGTGCACCAAATAGACCCAGCATAAAGGTCATTCATTGCACAGTAGCAGAACTAAAAAGGTGGTTCATCTCATTGCCTGTGCCTCAATGGCGAATCGAAAGCCATGTCACCGTTTCCTTTAACCCACAACGCTTCAAAAAGCCAGACGGAAGGCTTTGATAAAACGGACGCGACTTCGGTGGCGTCTCAAGATGATGGTCCGTTGCTTTGTGGCTGCGCTTTGACTGATGCTCAATGCTTGTTGCCAGCAAAGTTGCAATGTTGCCTGCTTCGCGTCTGTGGTAGGTGCGATAACTGGAAAAGCCGCCGACAGTCACTGCGTTGAGAGGGGAACAAGAGTCACGGGATTTCTATTCTCGTCACGCGGTGCCCTTCGAGATTGCAATGGCCCATGCCAAAGCCCAATGCTTCGAGGAAGACCATTCTCTGAACCATGCCCGTAAAGTGCATGAAATGTATCGACCTCGTACAGTAAAATCCAGACCCCGCCAGGCAAGACATTCATTTCATGCCGACGTCCGGTCATGCCCGATGCCGAAATGCTTCTTTTTCCTGTGTAGCGTGACTCATTGCCTGCCACGGTCCGGAAACAACCCACAAGCACCCTTGGAATAGCTGGGGTCAAGCACCGGGACCGGAACCCCGTACCGAAAGCGGGCTCCCGCAGTGAGCCGGACTCCCCAGCATCTGACTCGGCAACAGGGTTTAATTAGCACGACATGGGGTTGGCACCCTTCTGGAAAGCGTTCCCACCCAAGGCGCCCCGTGATGGCCGCTCTCGTCGAGACGGAGCCCGATGTGGCTTGCGCCGTCGACAGGTCGAGAGCCAGCCTGAGCCACCCTGCAGGGATCTCCGTGCTTGTGCCCAAAGCCTGACCTCCGGAAATGGCCTCCAACTGGCCACAGCAGCATCCCCGCAGTCCGTGCAGTCCACTTGGAGCTGGGTCTATGCGGTGCTCGTCCGAGTCTAGTCAGGGGTCTATCGCACCCTTGTAGCGCCATCGTCCTGTTAAGGTTGAGCTTAAGCCGGATGCACATGTCTATCGGTGTCTGTGAATTCGAACAAAAGGGAGGCCTTTCTCGCTCGTCCGCGCAAGTCAACAAAGTACTGAAACCAACAAAACGCCATTTTCCAGCCGGTGCATTGTTCTTCCATACCTTAACTGTATCACGCCTTGGTCTTTATCCGTGTATACACGCCGTGCCTGTCCCCCGCGATCCTCAACTCGGCCTATCCTTTGCCTCGAGTGTCTCAACACCTACATCCCCGTCTTCAGTTTTTCACTTTTTCACCAACTTGCGTGAAGTGACACAAGCGACTTATTCGAATCCGCCTGCCTCGCCGCAATGGCTGCTCGAAAACACAATCTCACGCTCCCGCTCCCGGATCGGGAGCCCTTTGGACTTCGACAATCTCAGACGTCGCTACGAAGCCCCTCAATACGCAGTCCGCGTTTCGTGGAAGACTTCGATGCCCCATTTTCAGAAGCCATCGTGAACGCCTCAAGGACCACGCTCGCTACAGACACCTTCAGCTACCCTTCAACCGGCACAACCATCCGTACTAGCACTGGCGATGACTGTGAGCGGCGACCATCCTTCAGCACAAAGCAATCCGCCGCTGCAGCGACTTCGCCACTTCCTCTTCGCCATGCTTCTTGGGAGTCAGAAACGAAGCGGCGTGCTAGGGTCAACGATCGTATCATGGAGTGGGCCAAGAGGTCAATAGTCGCCGTCCGAAACCGCCCCAACTCCAAAGGAGACTACTTCAACAGCCACCCAGCTCGGAGTCGAAGTAGTGTTGCCATATCTCCATCGCCTGACGATATTTGTCATTCGGAATCAGACGGCAATGGGCCAGTCAACAACTACGCCAGGACTGTTGTAGCCGTCACCGAATCACCTCGGTAGGCATCGGGGGCCGCATGATGGAATGAATCCGATGGTCAACTGCCCCTAATATAATGTTCTGGGGGTCGAGTATCTGAATTTAGTAATGATTAATTAATGCCGGCGCTGGGGGCGTTGTTTCTCGGGTCCAAAAGACAACCGAAAGAGCAAGGGATTGAAAAAGGCTTTGGAAATAGCCCTTGATTAGGAGGCATTGCCTCAAAATACACCACCGCCAATGATAAAAAGGCGTTCTTCGTCTCTCTTTGCCCATTGAATGATCTTGTTCGCTCCCTGTGTCATGACGGCTCTCGACAGGTTGGGCCCGGCCACGCAATAGAATTCAAAGACCGGCGTAATCCAGGCTAGCGACGTCGCATCTTGCCCAACAGAGTGCAACACCTTAAGGTGCGAGTGTTTTGCATGTACCGACGCGTGTATTTCGTGGTACACCGTCATCAACCTCCTGTGTTGAGCTATTTCAGTAAAGTTTGGCTCAAGCGACGCCATGCAGAACTGAACGTTGGCCCGCGACTTGTATAGAAAATGGCTGATCTGGCTGCCGGGTGCAATCTCGTGTACCTTGGGCCGACCACTGCGGACAGTATTCTGTATGATGGCCAGAGTTCCGTTTTTAGCCAGCTGCTGAGCCACGTCGTCTCGCATTTGCTTGAGCTCGAAGAAGCTCTCGCGATCTGCGCTTATAAGAATCATGGCGATCTCCTCGACTGCGGGCTCTGCGGGCTGCCCATCTGCAGCGGTTGAAGGGCTGGATTGCTTTCCAGAGACGCCATCGAAAAAGCTGACATACATGTAAAGATAGCCTTTGTTGTTGAAAGCGGGCAGACACAGTGGGATCCAGTTCTCTCCGCCTCCACCCTTGATGCCACCACTCTCGAACAGCATGTTGAAGATAAGCTGGAGGTCGCTGGGGTGAAGAGAGTGGCGACGTGGCCGGATGACGCTGACGAGTTTTCCTCCAGCTACAATCAGGCCATACAGCAACTTCTCGGACCGTAACTTCAAGAAGGTGTTATTGATGACATGCCGTTGAGACTTGCGGAGTCGGAGGCATTCCAACGACCCAAGAAGAGCCGAAGGCGAGCCCTTGGTGAAGGTGTCGGCAAGAGATGAGAGGAGAGACTCGGTGCCCTGGAGCGGTCTTCGTAAATCGGTTGATGGTCGGTTGGCGAAGATATGGGTTAGTTTGGGCAGCGTCAAAGTAGACAGAATTTGCATGTAGAGGGCCTCCAGCTGCGCTCGCAGCTGCGCATCGCTCTCGTCTAGCTTGCTAATGGCGACAAAGTAGAGGGGGCCTTCAGTCGAAATGACAAAGCGAGTGTCTCCAGCGGAAAACGCGTGTAGTGGGTTCTTTGCGCCCTCGTAGAACGAAATGATAGTTTGCATCACCCCCATCGAAGAATTGATTAAGCCCAAGTCTCCATGACGACTCCAGATAGGCTTTCCAGCTGATGATAGGATCAAGTAATGCTTGAGTTTCGATTTCCACAAACGCAGCTTTTCGTCGTCCCCATAATCGTCGTTGGAATCGTCCGGAAGTGAGTCAAACTCGTGGTCGAATCCAGCAAGTTTATCCGTTGCACCCGTCCTGCTCCTGTCAAAAGGCTGGACAGTGGCTGACTGAGTACGGAGCATGTTCCACGCTGGGCTCTTCTTATGCAGCTCCCCAGCCAGCAGACTGGCGATATCTCCAGCGGGTCGCGTCGTCGGCGCAAAGCTCATAATGCTTACTGATTCATCGGCCTCGCCGCCAAGATTACTCTCATGGCGGTTAGGAGTGACAGGCCCGCTTTCGGCTGGGCTTGGCAGAGAGTCGAGCCCAGGAGTTGTAAACGTTCCTCGGGATCCGTCTGGAAAGGAGAGTGTCTGGATTTCCACCGGGGTTATCGCTGTAGTAGCGAGGCCCTGCAGAGACGCCGAGTCGGCGGCACCGTTTGTAGAAGGCCTCGGGGGCAACGGAGGGCGGTAATCATCGTCCGTTGCCGGTTTGGGTCCTGGCTCGGCGGGCTCCATGATGGCGATGCGCGGCTTAACTTATTACCTGTGTTTCCAGGACATCAGTCGGCTCGTGGGGAAATTATAAGTAAGACACAGCCGGTGACCTCCCATGCGCTGCGAGCATGGCTACCATGCCATCTTGGGTGAAGCTGATAGTAGAGATAGGGTTATGGAAAGAGGAGCGATCCATTTAGCGGGCTCACTCATGACGCACGAGGAGGCCGTTGCAGCCTTGCGAGAGCTTTGGCCAATCAGTGCCGCAGCCCCCACAAGGTGCCTGGAGCTGCAGGAGCCTTGAAGCTGGCGCCCAGCTCCACGTAGCCTTCTGATAGCTAGACTATGGCTTCGGTGCGCCTACTCGAGATTACTTCTACCGCCCCTCTGGCCAAGAGACCGACCATCGTGCGCATTGGATTCCAGCAATGCGTTTGAACTCCATGTTGTCATTCCCGTCTCCGAACCCAATAGTCTGCAGCCATGGCTCTTGAGCCCGGATCGGGTCGCCGATCCGTGTCCCCCGAGAGCTCGGGACGAGATTCACCTATTCCGCGACAATGGCGGAATCAGCTTGGAGGAGGTATGTATACGAGCTTATATCCGCTTCTACTGTCTGTCTGCACAGCTAACCAATGACGGCCAGAGGACGTCCGAGTCAAGGACAAGTCGTATCGCAAGTATGCCCACGGGATTGATCGAGCACTCGCCTTGTTCGAGACGGCTCTGGAGGAGTGGGCGGACTACATTTCTTTTCTCAACAAACTCCTCAAGGTGCGCCTCGAAGCCATACATCACCCAGCTGAGAATCATGCATACTTACGAGTTGCATAGGCCCTGCAAGCCCGCCCGAAGTCGATAAACGCTATACCGTCCAAAGCAACCGTTGCGAAACGCCTATCACAATGCCTCAACCCATCTCTTCCGTCGGGCGTGCATCAAAAGGCTTTAGAACTATACAGTCTCGTTTTTTCAGTTATTGGCAATGATGGCCTGTCGAAAGATCTCCCTCTTTATCTTCCTGGGTTGGCAACTGTTCTCTCCTTCGCATCGCTATCCGTTCGAGCGCCCTACCTCGATCTTCTGGAATCTCATTTCCTAAAAATCGACCCTCGCGCACTTCGCCCAGCCATGAAGTCCATCATACTCGCCTTGTTACCCGGCTTAGAGGAGGAGACAAGCGAAGACTTTGACCGAACCTTGCATCTGGTTGAAAGTTTCAAGCATGTTATCCGACCGGCGCGTAGCGAGGAAATCACCGAGCAGCATTCGACGGGCGACACTTTCTTCTGGCAATGCTTCTTTCTTGCATCCATTACCAGCCAGAATCGCCGCTCCGGCGCCCTCACTTATCTAGTGCGGTACCTGCCTCCATTAGGACCACAGGCAACCCCTGACGCGAACAAACCGGCTGCATCACAGAGTGGAAGCGATCAAGTTACAGAGAGCAAGCTCGCAAATATCGTGACATCGCCTGAACCGGGCCTTCTCCTGCGTTGCTTTGCAAGTGGTCTCGCGGACGAGCAGTTGCTCATTCAACGTGGCTTCCTGGATCTCCTGGTGTCCCATCTTCCACTTAATTCACATGTTGTCCAGAGCAAAGTGAAATCCGATGATTTGGAGCTACTTGTCAAAGCCGCCATTGGTGTGGTTACACGGCGCGATATGAGCTTAAACAGACGTTTATGGGCTTGGCTTCTCGGCCCTGAGCCGTCAACAGACCACGATCACAGCGCTGAGACGCCGGCGAGTCCAGCTGCTGACCACCACGGGTACTTGACCTCCAGAACAAGCCATTTCGAGGAGTTCGGCCTACAACCCCTAACTACGGCTATATTACAGATGATAAATGGCACTTCGCAGAACACTGCAAGCGAACGAGCAAGACCATACAGGATATGTCTCTCACTAATGGACCGATGGGAGATTGGTGGTTTGGTTGTCCCAGAAGTGTTCCTTCCCATAATCGAGAGTGTACGGCGGTTTAAGGATCAAGCTTCGACCAAGTCCGAGTTCAATGAGGTCTTGCGAAGTGCCAGCGTCTTTTTCGACGGAATCGAAAGTGGTCTTATCTATGGTGAAGTTGTTGGGCTTCTCGCACAAGCTCTAGGCCCGGGAGCTCTCAGTACCAGTGAGCGGAGCGACAAGCTCTCACTGGTCAGCTTCATCTTGGCCAACTTCAACGTCCGCGAGGAGGAAATGGTCACCATTCATGCACCTCTGTCTTGCCTCGCTGCACTCGCAATGCTCGAGGATTCAAAGGCACGTCTGTCATTGCCGGACAAGCATGATGCATCATGGCCGTTGTTGTCAAGTCAAGCTCAGAGCGTTGCATTATCGCTTCTGGAGCTCGTTCCAGAAAGAGTATTTCCAGAAATTCAGGGCAAGCAAAAAACCGAAGATGATGGCGCAACGCCCCCTTCTACTGCGGATATGCTCAAGAAAATACGCAACTTCTACGTCAACGAGCAAGGCAATATCGATACATCGCCGCCACCTTTTGAACCTCTGACCATCGGTCAAATGATACTGCAAAAAGCCACCCAATTCGTTTGCGAAGATCTGGTCTCATCAGTGGCGGATCTCGGTGTCTCTGTTCGGCTCCTAGTTCTTGCAATGCACAAGACTCCGCAGACATATCAAGTCAAGGAAGAGAAGCTGTTAGAACTTGTGCATGGCTTGCTTGAACACCCAGAGGTCACGCCTTTTCCTTCTTACTCGGCGGCAATGCAGTTGTCGACTCAACTGTATTACGCTGAAAGAATTCAGCCTACACAATTATCGAGTTTAGTGCCCTCTCTGGTTCGACACGCCTGGACGTACGTCTCCGCATCAGAACCCAAGTACCACGTGGAGGCCGTCCGCAGTCTGTGGCAGTTGCAGTCAGCTCTCACATCCTACAACCGAGATATTGAGGCGGCTTTGTCAAGCCTCATCATCTCAGAAGATACGAAGTGTAGCGGTGCCGTTGAGCCTGTTGACAAGGGCCGCGCATTCAGTGTTTTGTGGTCGCACACTCTCCAGGACAATGCGTCTTCTGAGCGAAGGGGCTCTAGAACACCGATGCTTGATCTCAAGATGCTTCCCCGACTCGCTGGGGCAGACAACTACGACATTATGCTAACACAGCCTCTGTTTCTAATTCTCGATGCTCTCCATGATGATCGTACGCAGTTGTACATGACCGTGAAATCTTGGCTAAATAGCATGCTGGGTATTGACAGGTAAGATTCACAGGCTGCTTAGGCGGAGTCACCAGGGCTGATCTCAACAGGCTCTTCTTGATATTTGTCTCCAAACTTGGCGAGATTCCGTTTCTTCAATCTCTGGTTCACGCCAGCGAGAAGGGTGACGAGGAACCAGTCACATTCTCTGACGAAGAGGATCTAGATCTGTGCCTGTATTATCTTCGGACACTGTCGAGCATTCTCAACAGCGCTGGAGACATTTCTTGGACAGTCTTGGCCTCAAAGCACGTTTCCTTCCATGGCCAGCACATGCAGATCAGCTGTGAGATAACCTCCAACCTACAAATCAGTGCTTAGTATTGACAATAAAATAGCCGGGGGCGATGACCGCGAGTTGACCTTGCAGGAATTCTTCGTGCGTGTATGCATGCGATGCGTCACGGGTAACCTTGCGCCAGACCTCAACAAAGAGTTCGAAGACCGTGTCAATCAGCTCTGTCGATATGCGCTCACTCTCCTGCACAAGTTCCTCCTGAGCCCTTACGCTGCCCCCCTCTCAACCTTCCACTTAGAAAACGTTTTGATTGAGCGACTTTTCAAGTCTCTTAAAGGCCCCGATCCTTACGTGCAGGTTCTCCTTATGAATGTTATACATGACAGTCTCAAGCTACGAGATGCTGCACCTATCGAGGCCCCTGCTTCGCCCATATCAGAAAGAAGACCGTCGTCGTTCGATCCTAACCGGGGCAGCAGACCTTCTATTTCAGCTGTGGACGCCCGGCCGATGGTCTCTGCTCCTCCCCCTCAACTCCTCCAGTGCCTACAGAATGGCCTTAGCTCATCCAGCAGTCGAGCTGTCCTCGACAACTGGATTACATTTGTCGCCGACTGCTTGCCGTTCTACTCTGAATCTATCTTCCAGGTCGTCATTCCCCTGGTCGAGACGCTGTGCAGAGAAATCGGCATAACCTTTTCGAACTTGAGGGAGACTTTCCATTCAAACTCTCTGTCTACTGCCAGTGAGAAATCCTCACCAGAGTCTACACTGATTTACCTCCTCAATGGACTTGAAGAAGTCCTCGCACGAGCGCACGAGCAGCTTCTGAGGGAAGAGGCCCGAACACCGGTGGTCAAGAGCCCAGATCAGCCTCAGTCACTGTTTGGAAGCATGGTTTCCGGTGTTTGGCAGTCAGATGCTCCCCAATCCCGTAGCGCCACGGCAAATGACCGCTTGACGGTCCATTTGGCTTTCCAAGACGCCGTTCGCATATGCTACAAGATCTGGACGTGGGGCCAAGGAGATGATTCCACCAAGCAAGACCAGGTGTCTTTTGGTTCATTCAATTACACGTCATTGCGCATGCGCAATCGTGCAAGACGTCTTCTCGAGCAGCTCTTTAATGCTGAAAGCTTGGAATGCCTCGAGACTGTCATCAGTATTTGGAAGAAATCGAGTGAGGCAGCACAGCCAACCCAAGTCTTCAATCTACTATCTGCGTTGGAAGCATCTCGGCCCAGGCACTGCATTCCGGCCTTGTTCAATGCCATCTATCGACGAACGAATGCTGCCAGCACAGATCCTGCTTCGAAGTCGACAATGACCATAGCGCTGCAAGACACGGATCTTGTCTGGTTCCTTGTCGAATATGCAAGGACATTGGATGATGATGCCATGGACGAGATCTGGCAGGACTGCATGATTTTCCTCAAGGACCTACTGACCAATCCGTTTCCCCATCGACAAACATTGCCGAACTTGCTCGAGTTTGCTGCCATTCTTGGCGAGAAGGTTGACAATACCAATTTTGGAGAACAAAGGAGGATGCGAAGAGAGTTGGGGGTATGTCTCCTTCCAGTGCTTTTGGCTGACATGATAATTGACTTGCGACTACGTAGGACACCTTCTTGCGGCTACTTGCCGCCCTCTTCACTACAAGACCTATTGCTCTTACCGACCCAGCATCCTCGAGTGGTGCGCAGGAAAAGCTTCCCAAATCCGACTCTGCTCATACACTCAACGGAACAGGGGAAGGCCCCGGCGATGTTGTAGCCATCCTCGCCTCCATTGTTCCAAACATGAACAAAATCCTTCTCGAGCCTGACAGAGTTATTTCTGCCGCTGGAACTATATCAACCAACGTGATTGGGCCAACCTTTCGGGCCAAGAGCTTTCCAGACGTTGTCTCGAAAAGCACCATGCGTCTGCTTCGCGAATTGTCGAGGTTGCATAATAACCAGAAGAACTGGAAGAAGGATGTCGGTGATGCATTCAACGACGCCAGATTCTTTGGCATGAACCCGGCTCTCATTGAGGATGACTGGATGCCGCTACTGAGGCAATGGACCCTGACGGACAAGGAGAAGATGCCAGAAATCGTCGGCCGCATCAATTCGCCCTCGACGGCTGGAATCGTGTTTGGCGTCGGGGCCACATCAGCTCGACTCGAGGCCGATCGCAAGTCCCAGCTCAACCTTCGAAGAATCGCCACTCTCATCCTTGCGTCTGCAGAAGATGCATTTGTCTCTGCTCTGCCCGAAATCTTTGGCAAGCTGGCCGAGCTCCTCGCGGCGACATCAACGTCTTCGCCCTCGTCAACTACCCGAGCAGATATCTACATGGTGTTCCGTGCTCTCGCCCTCAAAACCAGTGCCATTCACCTGGGCATGCTGTGGCCGGTCGTCAACGCCGAGATTCATGCCGCCATCTCTTCCGTCGTCGCTCCCGACAACAGTACGGCATCTGATACGTACACGAATGCCGCCATCCTACAGGCTTGTAAACTTCTCGACCTCCTCATCTGTGTGGCACCAGACGACTTCCAGCTACATGAGTGGCTCTTCATCACCGACACAATCGACGCTGTCTACCGCTCATCGACCTATCAGCCAGTCGCCTTGGTGGATGAGTTGTCAGAGGAGCTCGGTGCCGCAGTATCTAGCTCTACTTTCCAGCCCTCTTCGGTGGTAAACCCTGTGGTAAGCGGCTCGCCTCGACGGCTACTGCTGGGACCGGGCGGCATCAGCGACGACGTCAGCCTCGATAGAAAGGATGAGTTGGTAGCCAAGGTTCTGCGACCTTTCTTCGGTCAGCTCAGTATTTTTGCATTCGAGTCTACATATGCCATGGGCCATCTCGACCGGGAGGTATGTACCTCAAGTTTGCTGAGGGATCTGTTTGATGAGCGAAGCATAGTCAAATCGCTGTAGGAATAAAACTCTGGCATGAGAGGGGTGCGATAAATAGATTTCATTGAGCGGAACATGTCCTGCAGCGAACTATTACGTGTACTTTAATGAAACGAAGGGCAGCTAGATGCCTAGGCCGGTGTTAGCGGCCGATTATATTCTTAAGACAGCCAACCGGGCGAATCCAAGATCTGGCTGGCCAGGTGTGTCTTACATTGAATTGCAATATGTTGTAATATGCGCTGAGCAGTGAGGCTACAATGTTCTGTGGTTTTGTTAGCAGGGTTTGCTGTTGTCTAGAGCCTATTGAACCTGCCTCAGAGTTCATCATATCGTGATGCTGGCACATCTCATGCCCAAGCATATCCCACAAGCCCAAATGAATTCGGTGAACCTTGCTTCTGTTGTGTTTCTACCTGCTCGTCCTCTTGTTGATCAAGTACCGTCCCAGCCATGGTCGCCTCCGGAGTCTCACCTAAAACTCTTGCAACAACACTCTCGAAAGCTTCTCTCTCCATCACAGCTCCGAAATCGAGACATTTCACCACCCCGTTCAATTCTCTGCCGAGTGTCTCCAGATTTTCTGCATTGAGCAGTACATTTCGGTCGTATCTCGCTGCAAGCTCGAACCAGGCTTGTACAGGTGTGAGCTCCTTGTCACCCGGGTTGAGGCTACGTGCAAGGCCATGCAACGAAGGGAGAGATATTTGGGGTGAAGGCCACTCGAAGGAGACGGGTGGGACGTATGGATCGAGGCCGAGGGTGCGGCGGTTGTGACATGATGAAGCAGAGGAGATGAGTTTGCGGCCAAAGAAGACCTCCTGGGGAGCGTGAGCCATGCATAGGGAGGAGGCCATGAGAGTATGGCCTTTGGCTTCGTCGTCAGAGAGATGGGCGTGGGACGGGAAGTCACCGAGGAAGTAGTGGTCCCAGCAGACATGTTCAAGACTGGAAAGTGTTAGTTCATGTAAGGTCTAAGCGAGGACGAAAAGAAAACTGGAGGTGAATCTTACGATAGAATGAAATTCACAGCCATCTGTTCCTCGTCTGGTGAAAGATTTATATCTATCCCTGTTACGGGCGGGCTGGTTGTCTTGGCGTTAGCCGAGTTGGACCGTATACTGAATTCAGGAGTATCCATCTCGTCGTCTTTCTTGAGGGTGACAATAATGTCGTCGATGTTAACATCTGCAAACATGCTCTCTTCATCCTGAATCATCTGCTGCAATGCCTCGGGATCCTCAGTCCGAAACTGCACCCCAAGCGTCTCGTCTATCCACGCATCGTCACCCGGCTTCTGTCTGGTGAGCCTAGGCTGTATCGAGCACTGCGTTTTACACTTTGGAATTGCAACGCCTTTGGACGTTAGTAGGGAGATCATGGCCTCGTTGTCCTTCTTTATTTCTTCAGATTCGAATTGAGTCAGGGAGATCAGTTCGCGATAGTGGGTTACGTCGAGTTCCAGTTGCTTCACGTATTCTGCTTTGCGCTCGCGATGCTGGGTCTGAGCTTTTCGGACCTGGGCACGTCGAAGCTTAGCCTTTTCGCTGGCTGACAGTGACTTTCGCGGTCTCTGGGACGAGGTTGCGCTACCATTGTCCGGTGCTGGTGCATGAAGCTGTTAGTGTGTATTCTGAGGGAATGATTTTTTGACGGTTAGGCTTTCGTCAAATGCTGATTTGAGGCTGTGATTGAGACGATTATGGCTCGATTGTGCCATGCCAGTCCCATACCTTTGGAGAGATCATCCACCCATTCCAGCCGGCTTGAGGCTATGAATCACTTGGCCTCATACTCCGTCTTCAATCATACAAGCCCACAAATGCCAAGAGAGCAACTTTGTGCGACTGTGCCAAGAAAGAGAAGAGATATCTTCGCTGTTTACTTACATTCACTGCTCACCGTCTGCCGTCGACTTCCCGGCCCTTGCCTTTGCGGCAGCGAGCTTTCATTCTCGCTGCACTTGTTCTGCTTGGTCTTCTTCAAAAAGGCCGTAAACGACGGCCTCTGCTCACTGTCCAGATCTGGCGTCGCCATTGTCCATTGAGCGCTCGACTCGGATTTTCTTTCCTTATGGTTGCTATGAAAATCGCAACTTCATGGCTGCTGGCGGGCAAGTTTGAGTGAGGTGTGACCTCGGCCGATGGCCGCGGGCGCCGAGCCAAAGAGACGGTACGGTACGAGGCGGTTGCCAGCAGCGTATTGCGAAAGGATGGACCCTCTTGAAACTCAGTATTGATTGGAAGGCTCAATCTAATAGGGTTAATGAAGTCTCAGAAGCACAAATGCTTATTTAGAAGAGAGAAATTGTTGACTGTTCAGGTCAGCGAGCGGCATGTGTAAGACGAATCGGATCTTGTCTGGGTCCGCGGGAGGTGTCACGGAAAGAGCTAACTGCAGGTGGGAAGGACCGAGGACCGAAGCAGCTATGACTCTTTCTACGTCACTAGCAGGAAAAAGATTCCAAACCGATTTGTCCAATCAGCGCCCTCCTTCAGCTTCTTGAACCGGGGTAATATATTGTATATGCCGGGAATAACTCCTCTAAATCATGGGCAGTCCCTTGAGGTCATTTATATACCGAAAATTCCCCCATACCATATGATGTCCAAAGACTTTTGTCAACATAAATTGCAAATCCGCCAACGCCTCGCTCAATCAATGCAGTTCTAGATCAGCAGCACAACAACATCAACATCTTGCCACGGATTTACTCATAATCATCCCCCTCGCTGTCCGTCGCGGTCACCTCGTCCAGATCGTCTTCGTCCAGATCGTCCATGTCGTCGCTGTCATCCTCGTCCTCGGCGTTCAACCCCTGCACCGCCTTCCAGTGCACGTAATCGTTCTCTAGCCACCGTTTACTGACCGGTAACTGGTACGGGTCGAAAGGGAAATACGGATCGAGTTGGTGAAAGCTCTCGTCTTGCATCTCGTATCCCGCATCGCGAAGAGCGCCACCCGTCGAGTATGTCGAAGAAAGGAACTGCGTCAAGCGAACGCGCTTGTTGCTCTCGACTAGAGGATAGACGTACATAAAGTTGAGACGGTGCGACAGCTTGGCAAACTCCTCGACAATGACTGGCGCGCAAACTTTGAGGGGGTTAAGCTTGCCAAAGATCTGCACTGAGAGATCTTTCCGGCATGTTCCCATCCACTCCATCTCCTGGCCAATGTAGGAAGCAGGGTCGTCGGGGTCCACAAACTCTGGCGTCCCCACAATCAGGTCCTGCCAGCGGAAGCAAAAGATGTAGAGCGTAGCTTGAACGAGACTGTAGTAGGGGTGGAAGCGCTTAAGGTCTGGTCCGCGGCATAAAGGCTCGTACTTCTTACGGTACTGCTCTAGATGATGGAGAAGAAGGCCAAAGATGCTTCGAATCAGGCTGCCGGGAAGATGGGCTCCACGCGCGACAAAACTGGCGAGGTAGGCGGCGGCAGCCTGCTTAAGGACGTTGGGGGTGTTGCCTTGGAAAGCCGTGGCAATGAGCTGACCGCAGAATGCATCCGTCAGTCGCTCGTGCATCTGGGCAAAATGAAAGATGAGAAATTGAGTATGTCGTGATTTGTAGGTGGGCAACACCATGTGGTCGAACTCGCGGAGTAAGACCGTAAAGGTGTCAAAGGCGGTGTCTGAGCCGGGGTTCGCAAAATGGGGCGTGTAGATGCGGAAGAGTGTGTCAAGCACAGCATCCATCTTTTCGACGCTGCCCTTGATAGTCTTAATTCTGGCGGCGTCTTCGTCAAAGTCAGGGTCGTCGCTGTCGACTGATTCCGTATCGCTATCGTCCTCGACATCGTCTTCCCACTGGTCTGCAGGTGCATGACCACGAAGTGCATACATGACAGCGGCAGTCACATCGTCATCGAGGTCTTCTAGATCGACTTGCATCTGAGAATCAATCTTGACAACTCGGTTGAGGATGATATCAAGCACCTCGTCGCGCAAGATAGGAACATAGGTCTTGATTCGCAACAAGTTGTCGATGTACGCCATGTGGACACGCATGGATTCGTCGGGGAAGGGAAACTTGGAGCCAAGGAGGTTCTCCAACACAGGAATAGCGGATGGAAACATCTGGAGCAGATACTGCAGCGTGCCGTGTAATCTATCCCGCATGGTTTCGCGGCTGACCTCGGGGAAATCTGGGACGCTCCAGATAGACGGTCGGCTATCAGAGAATTTTTCCACCATCATCGCCAGGACAGGCGATAGGTACGACCCTTGGGCACTGACCAAGGCGGCAAGAAAATGTGTAAAGACTTTTACAAAGTCGTCGTCTCGTCCTAGCCAGGAGCATTTCAATATGGTTTTGACGAGGCCATTGCAGGCCTTGTCTTTGAGGATAGGGATGCAGCCAGTAAGGGCCATGACATAAACCTGTAGTTCGTGGGGCTTCAGGGTATCATCTTCCTCACCGACGACAGGTGGTAGGTAACGTTGCCTGTCGCTGGCAAACAGCTCTTTGAGAGTATCATACTGGCCATCGTTCCCTCGCAGGTGCTCCTCGACGGCAGTCCTGACTTCCAGCTTTACCTCGTCCATCGTCCTTCTTCCCACCTCGTACGTCACGTTTCGGATATCGTCAAAAATGACCTTGCGGCGCTTGGTAGGACTCTCGAGCGCATCGGGCGGGTCACTGAGCCCAGCATGTTCAGCCTTTCTTCTGCCTAGAACAGACGCCGGCTTGAGGATAGACCGGACGGGCGTAGAGTTTTTTGGAGCAGGGCCAGAGAGGTTCCTGGCCGTCGGAGTAAAGGGTCGCATGGATGTGGTTCGTCGCGCGGGGCAATCGTGAGAAGGTCGCTCGTCTGCTCGTTCGCTCGAATTTATGGCGTCTCTCGGGCAACAAGGCTCTTCACGCTGACTTCTTGGTGGGGGGGGGGCGGTTTATAGGACGTTCATGGACAGAAAGAAATGCTGCGACATGAACCGAATCAAGTCATCGATCATAATAAGCGTAAAGTCGTCAGCAATTCGGCTGGTAGAGAAGCAGAGTAAAAGAATTTGACCCTGCTTGGCATCGAGAGTGGCGGTGGTGAGAGGAAGGAAATATTTCTTTCTATGAATCGATTGTTAGGCGCTGGTGGGCACGATAACAGTGGAGGCTCTGGAAAATTTAAGGTGGGGTCACACACGTGCCTTTGGTTTCTTGAAGTGGCCCGTGCGTTTGTGGGCTGTCATCTCCTCCACATTGCGTCAGACGAATAGCCTTCGATCTCGAACCTCAACTCTCAAACAGCTTGGAGGGGCTTCTTGGTTGAACCGTCAAAAGATCAACATCCGTGTCTTATCGCATCACTAGCTGTATCAGCTTAAAACCAGGTCTGGATATAGAATATGCGTGGCGTAGTATATCATGTTTGCTTTAACAGTTTACATATTCTTTAAGCAGTCTTATCCGATATTTGAACAACACCGGACGTGACCGTATTTTGAAATATGAGTCGTAACACGATCCGCAGACTTCGATCAATTAGAGAATAACCCTTATAGACCTCCTTTCCATTTTAGAACTCGATGCATACACTTCTTCTACATCCCTCAGTCTTATATATGACTGTCGAAATAAACGTACGCCTTGAGATTGCGCTCAAGTTACTTAGCACGCACTTTCGAGACATAGTCAGAAGCCCTATCAACTAGCAGGACGTAGTCCCTTTCCGCGCCTTTTCAAGCTATTCCATCGCTCATATCCATTCGTACAATATACATCCGACCCATTTCTCAACTTAAATGTCTCCTTAAAGGTGAGATCCTCACAGTGGCAACTGTAGACAGATCGATAACTTCGTCCAGTCTCGGTGTACCGCAATCCTTTGTTGAGGAGCTCTGGAGCTTGATTCGAGGTGGCCTTTTGTTTCGTCGGTTCGACCCTGACGCACGCGCTTGACAGGTGACATCTACGTTTAGTAGCCCTCAGCGACGCCAGCACCATTGTGACCAGGCTGCGACCCGTAGATGTAGTTGGGGTCGGCCGCACCCTCGACGCTGTTGCCCTCCGGGCCGAATTCACCAACAGTACCTGGCTCAGCTTTCGCATCACCCATCATGGCTCCGGGCCAGGGAGCATTCTCCAGGACTCGATCCCGGTTCGACTGGTTCTGTTGCTATGGTTGAGCAAGTCAATATGAATGTTACCAAAAGTCTCCCACCAAGACCTGCTTACCTCTCGATATTTAGAGAGATACACCTTCAGGGCCTCGGCGTAGTTCTCGAAGCCAAGAGATGTCATGGCAAAGAGAATATCCTCGCCATTGACCGTCTTGCGCTTCTCCTGCTGGCATTTCTCCGACGCTGTGTAAGTCCGACCGTCAGCAAGCTGCAGAGAGACATGACTCGGCTTCAAGCATGTAACTGCGAGACCTCGGGGGTCAGGAGGGGCACAATTTACCTTCACTTGTGATAAAGGAGATGAACTCGCTCACGCATTCCTGCATGCACTCCTTTGCTTCCTTTGCGATTTTGGCATTCTCGGGTAGCGCATTCTTCATGATTCGGGCGACTGGAGCAAAGTTGCGGATGTTAGCGTCAAGCTCATCAGCTCTATCGGCCTTGAAAGCGCGAGGCGCCTTGGGCGACTTGGAGGACGAATCGCGAGACATTAGACCGACCACATCTGCACGGCTGGAAGGCTGAGACGTCGAGCAGCTCGCGCAGGAGAGAACGAGCAAATCATAACGAAGGCCCTCTGGGGATATCCCACTTACCATTGGCTATAGGCAACCATCGGTCCTGTTCTTTGACACCCTCGAACTCGTAGCCCGCGGCGTTTGCGGACTGTGGGTCTTGGTGCTCGTTCATCTGTGCTTCGTCCTCGGGTGACGGTGTACCTTGATCAACCTCCTTGGGAGGGGATTGGGGGGAATCCGACATATTTGGCTACCTGCAGCGGCTGCTAGCGTCCTTTGTCAAGGAGATTTCGGGCTGGCACAGCTGGGCCTCAAGATGATGTGTCCCCAGGCCACGTCGCAGATGATAGGGCTTGCAAGCGTCGGGGGTGTGTGAGGAAGAGGGGTCTCTGTCTGCAGAGCTGCGTCAGTCCTGATTGCCGGTGAAGAATCTTAGTCGCTCGAGCAAGCGGTCCCTGGCCCGGGATCTTGGGGCTATGACGCTTGTCGCTTGGGACTTTGGGGGTGTGTGCGTGGGAGGCAAGGCGTGGTAGATGTGGGCTGTGGGTTTAAAGGTAAGGTAGAGAGGTACGGAGCGGAGCGGGA